>JAVTVY010005146.1:0-39295 GCA_036873755.1 Hanleya hanleyi | reverse complement strand
GGGTGGTCAGAGTCCGGTTCTTCCAGGTTGTCGGAAGTCACATCGTTTTGGAATGATGACAACATTTCCTCTACGGCGATATCGACGGATGGCATCTGGGCTTTAAGGGCCATCCACAGCCTCTCGTCCAGCATTATCCCCCGCCTTGTGGGATATCGTTCGTCGCCATTCTTTGGCCAAATCCTCAGATGTATGCCCGGTCTTGACTGATAGACGCCCATAGTGAGATGAAGATCACCGTCGAGTTGTATGGGCTTTCTCGTTTCCCCCTTTTCACATAACAATCTGTCCATGTCTTCTACACTGGTCTTCAGAGTCTCCCAGGCCTTTACCGTCAGAAGGGCACATCTCTGCGGATTGTTTCGGGGAGATTCGGCATAGTCCATAATAGAGATAAGCGCTGCATTGTTCTCACCGTATACTTTCAACCCCACTTGGTAATAGAGATGAAACATGGTTGGCTGTGGGCTTCGGTTGGTTCTCAAAAGTGAGTGGGGAAATACAAACTTTCTGCCCCTTTTATACCATTATCCCCGCCCACATGTCTGCTGTAATGGGGTGTTTTTTCCTAGAAGAGTTCCGCCCAATCACGTTCCATATTCCAACGAAGTGGACACCGCAATGTTCCCGCAGTCTTGCGAACACCGCAAATGGGGTCATCTAAGACCTTGACAAAACACCCTAACGCTAAATGCGCGTTAACGAGAGCTATGCGAAAATGAATAGCTCCTTTGTTCACGTTTATTTCTCATTTTTTTCCATTAATATTTTCTCTATCGCAAATATTTCAAGTTTGTATCCACAGGTGCACACGTCCTTCTGACACGGGCGTTTTGGACATTTCATGAAATGTCGGTCCCGAAATGTTTGTTTTAATTTAACCCCGCACCAATTACAATCGAAATAACGTTTTCCCAAGATTCTGTAGACATCATGCCTTGCTATCATCTGACAGCGCAAACACCTGTCCATTTCGGCGAACGTTATGATCCAAGAGGGAGAGTATCCCGGCTTTTATATGGGGAAACCCTCTACTGGCTGTAACGCACTCTTTAGCACCGCGAATTAGGACAAGCCGCGATTGTGTCCCGCAATTGATGTTCCCTATGATGGATGGGGCGTCAGATTATAACACCGCCTCCGGGTATAGACGCGGGCCGGTGAATTGTGCCCGCGGGCGTACCGCGTTAGTCACGCGTCGCCGATTCCGCCGACGAACGGCGCCCGCGGCGAGACCGGGCCGACACCGCGCCAACGCGGCGGAGTAATAGCTCCGCGAATTCGGTGGCTTTAAACTGTCCCTCTCTCACACCCGCACCGCACCAAGATGGCGGCGTTTCTCTACTATTTAAGTAATAGCTCCGCTAACTGGGAGTCTTTTAACTGTCCCTCTCTTACTACTAGCCTATATACAGGCCTACCCGGTACTTTTCCAAAAATGTCATCGTTTCGCTCCGGGACCCTTACCATCGTGTTCCAAATGACGAGACGTGAAAAACAAATCCAAGCAACCCATATCACAATGAACGTGTGTGAATTTCCCAGGTTGGACCTATACCCCCATAGCCAGTATGGGACTATATGGGCTATATGGTACTTTTCCAAAAATTTCACCGTTTCGCTCCGGGACCCTTCCCTTTGTGTTCTAAATGACGAGACGTGAAAAATAAGTCCAAACAACCCATATCACAATGAACGTGTGTGAATTTCCCAGGTTGGACCTATACCCGCCAGCCTATAGGGCTATATACAGACCTCGGTGACTTTTCCCAACAATTTCACCGATTCGCTCCGGGACCCCTTCCATTGTGTTTTTCTCGGCGAGACGTGAAAAACAAGACCCCACAAGCCAGAGAAAAGCCCACAAAAAAAATTGACCTCCCCTCCACCCATATAGCCAGTATGGGGCTATATGAGCCTATATACAGACATACCCGGTACTTTTCGAAAAATTTCACCGTTTCGCTCCGGGACCCTTCCCATTGTGATTTTCTTGGTGAGACGAGAAAAACGAGACCCCACAACCCATAGTAAAGCCCACGAAAAAATTTGACCACCCCTCCCCCCATATAGCGAGTATGGGGATATACCCATACAGGCATTTCCCCGTATATTGTATATTGTACGAGTGCGTATTCCGCTTTTTATTTATTTATTTATTTTATTTTTTTATTTCTGTGAAAACACCCATGACTGGATAGGCAGGCCTTTGGAATAGAGTCGATAGGAGTATATTCTAAGGTAAAGTCCGTGTTCCGTATTTTATATCCGGAGACATTTTACATGCACCCACCCTGCCGCTAGAGGGCAGCACCATCGACGTCGTGATGTCGAAAGGGCGTCCCCACAGCAAGCGGAGCCGCCATTTTTGTTTCATCGTGCAAACTGGACAATAAACGCTCGACCCTGGGGTGGCACGGATGCTAGACTGATCCTAATAACATGGTACAACACCTATAGATTATGTTTATTACTATAAGTCTTCCTTCCCATGGTTTCAAGTATTTTTTTCAACCCTCCCCGCTCCAAGGTCACACCAGATAGTGCCACACTCCCGAGGTATGTCACATACCCCACCCGTCGAGAGCCTCACAAAGTTCCCCCTTAAATTTTACCCGGAGGAACAAAAAAGTTGGTCAATAAGCTTCGAAATCACCTTTTCCTACTACTGTCGTGCATAACAATATTCCAAAAGAACCTGCATACGGCGTATACATATCTCGTCTGGTAACAACTGCTATATATCCTGTGCAAAATGTGACAATTTAATTCAAATCCACAGAACATTTCTGCAGAAAATGATCAAGAAAGGGCTATACCACCAAACGCTTTCATTGAAAGTTTTTCAAATTCTGTGATAAATATCGTACACTGCATCTCCGGCGCTACGTTTCGTAACTTGTGACTAATTCCGCTTGGCCCGGGGCCGTTTGACCATCATGTGTTTTACATGTCCAAGGTGTTCAAATGAACAGACACAATCAAAGCGTGACTGAGGTACATCATACTTCAGAAAAGACCTTGAAAATATTCTGTCTTGCTGTCATCATTGAAAACTGCTGACCGCTTTTCTCTTGCAAGAGACCATTTTGTGTTATTCTAAATTTTCATTTCATCCTGCTTTGTATTTATTCTCAATATGTGATTTCCCAGAGCTGACACACTCATCTGGCTAGTTTAGCGGACGTGTGACCCTCAGGATCAACTATCCAGAGGTGACCCACTCGCCTGGCTAGTCTTACGGATTGGTAATCCATGATAACTCAGTGTATGAGACGTCCAAGAGCTGCCACGCTCGTCTGGCTAGTCTAGCAGGTCACATCAACTCCTCGAGCACTGTATATATAACTACCCCGAGATGACACACTCGCCTGTCTAGTATAGCAGAGAGGAGATCCACACGAACACTCTACATCTGGCTCCCCTTTGCTGACTCACTCGTCTGGCTAGTCTAGCGGACAGTTGACCCAAAGGAACACTATATATCTACTCAGAGTAGAAACCCTCACCTATCTGGTCTAGCAGTGAGGTGACCCATACGAGCAGTCTATAAATGACTATCCCAGAGCTAGTTTGCCGGACAGGTGAACAACGGGAAAACGGCATTTTTGACTACTCGTAGATGATACACTCGCTCGGCTAGACTAGTGGACAGTTGACCCACACGAACACTCTACATATGACTTCCCAGAGCTAACATACACGCCTGGTTATCTAACAGACATGTGACCCACACGAATGTGACTTCCCCGAGATGACACTCTCACAAGGCTAGTCTAGCGGACAGATGACCCACACGAACGGACACCCTATATGTCACTACCCAGTGCTGAAGGAAAAACTATATATGAGACTACCCAAAGATGACACACTCGCCTAGCTAGGCTAATGGACAGGAGACCCACACATACACTTTATATATTACTCGCCTGGCTAGTCTAGCGAACAGGTGACTCACACGAACAATCTGTGTGAGACCATCCAGAGCTGACAGTCGCCTGGATAGTCCAGCGGAAAGGCGACTCAAGAATAATGTACATGTGACTGGATGGACTAACGGATTGGCAACCCATGATAACTCAGAATATTGGACATCCAAGAGATGGCACGCTCGTCTGGCTGGTCTAGCGCCCACGTGACCTTCACGAACAATGTATATATAACTACCCAGAGATGGCACACTCGCCTGGCTAGTCCAGTGGACAGGTGGCCGAAACGAACATTCTATATATGACTATTCATGGTAGAAACCAGGTTGTCTAGTCTAGAGGACAGGAGACCCATTCGAGCCGATACTCTCGCCTGGCGAGTCTACCGGGCAGGTGAACAACGGAGAAACTCATGTGTTACTACCCATAGATGACACACTCGCCTGGATATACCAGTGGACAGTTGACCAACGAGAAAACCCTATACGTGACTACCCAAAGCCGACACACTCGCCTGGCTAGTCTAGTGGGCAGATAACAACACGAACACTCTATAGGTGATTACCCGGAGATGGCATACTTCCCTGGCTAGTCTATTGGACAGGTGACTCACAAGAAGACACTACATGTGACTATTTAGACAGGACACACTCGCTTGGCTAGTCTACAAGTGGTCCAGACGAACATTTTATACGAGACTACTCGGAGTAGAAACTCCTGTCTGGCCAGTCAAGCGAACAGATGACACGCCCGAACACTCTATATGAGACTACCACGCAATAAAACACTCGCCTGGCTAGTCTAGCGGGCAGGCGACCCATCCATACACTCTGAATATGACTACCCATAGATGACAAACTCGCCTGACTGGATTAGTGAACAGTTGACCCACACGAACACTCTTTATATGACTTCCCAGAGCTGATACATACGCCTGGCTAGACTAACAGACAGGTGACCAACACGAAAACTATATATGTGACTATCCTAGGATACTACTCTCACAAGATTGGTCTAACGGACAGGTGACCCACAGAAACATCCCTTGGGTGAGCGGGAAAACCCCATATGTGACTTCCCATAGATGACACACTTACTTGGCTGGGTCAATGGACAGCAGACCCATACGAGCACTTTGTATTTGACTCCCCAGAACCGACACAGTCGCCTGGCTAGTCTAGCAAACAGATGACCCAAACGAACACTCTACAGGTGACTATTTTAGGGATGACACACCTTGTCTGCCTAGTTCAGCGGACATGTGACACTCACGAGCAACACTATGTGACTACCCATAGCTGACATACTCGCCTGGATGGTCACGTGGACATGTGACCTAAGGTACACCTTATATGTGATGACCTAGAGCTGATACGCTAGTCTGGTTAGTCTAGCGGGCATGTGACCAAAGGGAACACTTTATATGTGAATACCCAGAACTAACGCAGTCGCCAGCCGGACAAAAACATGAATGACAAACAAAATAGTTAACCGACTTCCACCTCTGTCCAAGGGATCTCGTTAACAAGACCTACATGTCAGACGGATGGCATTGAGCCATTCGTTAAAAACGTGCGCCATTTCCTATTTGTGAAGCATTTGATAGATAGTAACAGGTGACAAGTAGCGGGAATTTCAGAAAGTGTGCACGGTCGTACTGGACGAGCAGGCAGAGAATGTGTATTAGAGCTCAGGAACCATCTTATATGAACACGAACGGTTGGTGAGTCACTTCAAACTAAACCAGAGCCGTCAAAACTGGAAATCCGCGAGATCCGATAATCATTGCTATCAGATGCCGATCTATTAGATAATATCTCTATAAACGATGTGACGAAGGTCCAAACAATAAGATAATCACTGCTATCAGATGTAGACCTATTAGATAATATCGCTATGAACGATTTGACGCCGGTCCAAACAATATGATAATCACTGTTATCAGATGTCGATCTATTAGATACTATCTCTCTGAACGATGTGACGATGGTCCAAACTATAAGATAATCGCTGCTATCAGATGTCGATCTATTAGATATTATCTCTGGACGATGTGACGATGGTCCAAACAATAAGATAATCACTGCTATCAGATGGCGATCTATTAGATAATATCTCCATGAACGATGTGACGACGCTCCAAACAAAAAGGTAATCACTGCTATCAGATGTCGATATATTAGATATTATCTCTGGACGATGTGACGATGGTCCAAACAATAACATAATCACTGCTGTTAGATGGCGATCTATTAGATAATATCTCTATGAACGATGCGACGACGGTCCACACAATAACATTATCACTGCTATCAGATGGCGATCTATTAGATAAAATCACCTATGAACGATGCGACGACGGTCCACACAATAAGATAATCACTGCTATCAGATGTCGATATATTAGATATTATCATATCTCAGAGAAGCATGTAGACTTTTGATTGGCTGACAGACCTCATGTGTGATGCTGTATTGTCAACTTGCTGGTCGAATATATATCGTATACCCCCGTCGCTAAGGGCAACGAACAGGTGTTCACTAGATTCCATCGTCTGCTAAACAAAATGGCTGAATCAGGCAAACGTTTCGCGTCTCACACGGATGATGAAGTTGTTGAAAAGCGGGCTAATATTATTCCCAGCAACACAAAAAAAATCGAACAAAGCGTCCGCCAGAATTTTGAAGTATTACCTGAAAGAGAAGGGACAGAGTGAAGAATTCGAAGGATTCTCGGCCGAGAGGTTAGCAGAGGTACTCAGTCATTTTTATTTGGATGCCCGAAAACAAGACGGAGAATTGTACAAAACATCCACTCTCGAAAACTTTCGACATTCTCTGAATCGTTACCTGAAGGCTCCACAGTAGTGTATATAACACATATCGGGCCAAATTCCCCCCGGATGTAACTATGACGTCACAACTTCCGATGGTGGCGCCATCTGTACATTTTGGATGCAAGGGAGGAAACGAGGCGGTGGGGGGGGGATTCACGGGGAGGTCACAGAGGTCAAGTGCACTATAGTTCCGGCAACCTTTGACCTCGAATTCTTCCGCGGTCATTCTGTCTGGCGCTAATGCGGTCGCGGGAAAAACCTTCCGCGGAGAAAAAGTAGTCCCTAGATAAAATGGCCCGATTGGGTCGAGTGAGGTATCAAAGTGAAGCATTCGTGAAGGGACATCTAATGGGCTGGGTATGGGGTTGAAATATCGGCATTCTGCGCATGCGCAGTGGCCCAAGGGTATGAAAATAGCCGTGTTGGGATATCGGCATTTGTACATGTCTAGACTTGTATGTGTGTGTTGATGTACTGGGGTTTTTCCCCACAATGGCGGCTAGTCCGCCATGTTGGAATTCCAACATGGCGGCTAAGGGTGGTCAACATGGCGGCTAGTCCGGTGTCATCTCCGGCAATGTCCGGCCCTCTCCGGGACAATAGATAGCCTTTGCAGGTCAAAAATAGTTCCATGTATTCGTCCGCGGTGATGCGGTCTGCCTCCGCGGGCAGAAAGTAGTCCCACGGAATGTACACCCTGACTGGGGGGTTTCCCCCGACCCGCTGACCTGTTTGTTGTTGTTGCCTTGGACTAACATGTCGGCTAAGGGCGGTCAACATGGCGACAAAATTTATCTGAGATAATTTTTCTGTCATAATTAATTCTTGGTCGAGTATCAACTATTCAGATATTACGGAAAGTACTGTTGTTATAAGGTATTGTTTGTTATATATCAGACACGATCAGCTGATATATGTAAACAAACGGATCTATATTTAGACCCTCGCATTTGGCCATCTTTTAAAATGGCTGTGTTTTTAGGCGGCCATGTTTTAAAATGGCTGTGTTTTTAGGCGGCCATGTTTTGAAATGGCTGGGTTTTTAGGCGGCCATCTTTTAAAATGGCTGTGTTTTTAGGCGGCCATATTGGAAAATGGCTGTGTTTTTAGACGGCCATATTGGAAAATGGATGCAAACGCCCGTGAGGCGCCCCCAACGCCCGTCTTAACGCATGGACGAACTAACGACGGTGAGTGAGTGAGTGAGTGAGTGAGTGAGTTACAAACAAATCTAGACATGTCCAAAGGTCACGCTTCATTATATTTTGCATAATTTTAGCTCTTCGTTTCTCGAAAAGTATTCAAATTTAGACCCTCGCGTGCTCTGCTACGTTGCAGCACGCGCTCTTCGATCTTGGCGTTCCGCCGACGTACAAGAAGCTCAAATTGAGACGGAGAATTTCGTTACCATTGCCAGTAAATTGTAAGTTTATTGCGGAAAGAATTTATATTGCATAAATTCCTGCGGGAAACAGGAAGTACACATATAAGAGAACATTGTCTTGACGTAAAAAGTGTGGCCATTTCATATTTACGGAGATATGGATTTTTATAGTTGCGCCGGTTTTTCGTGTAAACCATTGCAGAGTATAGGGAAACGGCTGTCATCTTCGTTTTGCTATGTCACAAAAAGTGCTCGAATTACTTATTTCTAAATGATTTCATGACGAATCCAACTAAGGTTAGGAAGTATATATATCAGATCACAAGAATCATATGTGTTATCTGTCTTACCTAATTACAGTCATGTATATTTCCTCTATCGACTAGGTATCAAAGATAGTATCTCCTCCCCCCTCCCCCCATCTTCGTTTTGCTATGTCACAAAAAGTGCTCGAATTACTTATTTCTAAATGATTTCATGACGAAGGTCCAAACAATAAGATAATCACTGCTATCAGATGTAGACCTATTAGATAATATCGCTATGAACGATTTGACGCCGGTCCAAACAATATGATAATCACTGGTTAGGAAGTATATATATTTTACGATATAGTCAATAACTGTCAGCACATAAGACGTTCTGGTTGATGAGATCTGAATTTTTGAAGTTTGGCAATTTTCTGACTTCGAGCTTCGAATACCCGCCGCCATATTTGTTGGAAGCCGGTGTTCGTTTGTCATGATGGAAAATCATTAATTAATCATATTTTGAGATATATTTCTCAAGACAACCTTGTATTCATTGAAAATATAATTGTTCAGGCTTACATTGCTAACTCGGTTGCTGCCTTTGAGGTAATATTTTTCCTTAGATCGGCATTTGTTTCCGCCCATGCGACGAGAAAACATGCCTGATTTTGCACGTAGTTTTCGTGCACACGTCTCGCACAAGTTCGGGAGCGATAACTTTTCCTAAGTATCTAGGTGAGGTGTACGATCTAAGATTGAACGCGGCAGAATATGAGTGAATTAGATATGAATGAATGAATTAGTTTCATATAATTTTGCAGGGTGCAATGACTTGCAAAAGGTTGGAAATCGTCCGTACAGGTCTGTTTGTGTAAGAAAAATGGCGTCTAGGGAGACAATTGGCACCATTCTCCCGGATAATCGCACCTTTCAAACCATAGCGCCATCTGAACATTATGATGCAAGGGAGACAACTCGGACTAGGCCATTCTGTATGAAGATTGGACATGGATAAGTTTACCTTGTGGCTCCATTCTAGGCCACTGATTAGCTAATACGGTGTTCAAAGTCAGTTTCATGCATTATGCTCATAGAACTTATAGCAACGTCCGCCAACGCCAAGCTTAACGCTTCAACGCCCTGGTGAAATAGCTCAGAAGTTCTGATTTTCTAGATATTCCATGGAATAGTCACTAATTCTTCGAAATGCAGTGACGCCCGTCGACGCCCGTCGACGCCCGTCGCTACGCCTTAACGCTCTAACATAACGTCTTGACGCCATGATATAGACCGGAGAGAGAACAACAACAACAACAACAACAACAACGATGACACATGAGAGAACAACAACAGCAAGAAGTTTTTTCATATAGTTTATTTTCCCCAATGTTACAGCATACCCACGCTGGGGGAGCCGCGTTGGGTATGTTAACAACTCAAAAAGACTCTTGCCCAATCAGAGGCCACCATTTGCATCTGTCAGATTCGTTCCTGTCCGTTAGATGTATTCTTGTCCAATCAGAAGTCGCCATTTCAGCAAGTTCCATCTTCGACCATGTTCGCTCTGAACCGTTTATTCTAATCATCGTCGGACAGGCCTGGATATTCTTCGGGCAGCATGTCCTGAAACAGTTGTTTGCGCATTCTGATCGCATTTTCCAGAGCCTCGGTGGGTGGTAGTCCCATAGCCTCTTCCAAGTGACGCTTGGTCTTCATGATGGACATGTGCGTGGGATCGCCTTTCGTTTCAAGCGGTAGTAAGGTATACTGTTCAAAGATCGCCATGGCTGTTTTCCTGATGCGGGGCGCATTTGGGTGTACGTCTGTTGTAAATTATCCTCTCCGGCGTCCTCAATCGCTGCAGCGTAAGTATTGATAGCTGCTGTCACAATACGATCCCAGAAGGTAGGTTCTGCATCACTTTCCACGGACGTAGGCTGACTATCTGAGGTCAAGCTCTCCGTATCACTAGATAGACTCTCAGCAATCTCTGTTTCGGTATCAGTCGATACACTCTCAGCAGTCTCTGTATCAGCATCCGCCTCAACGGACTCCTCAGAGCCTTCAATCCCATGTATATTTTTCTGGTGTCGCATCATATCGTAATGTCTGGTGAACGTGCGTTCGCACTCAGAGCAAGTATAAGTCATGTTGACGGTTGAACGTCGACTGTGCGTGTTTTTGGAAATACGCTCGCTTTTATAGACAGTAACGTCCGTCAACGCTTAGCTTAACGCTTCAACGCCCTGGTGAATTAGCTCAGAAGCTCTGATTTCCATGGAATTGACACCAATTCATCGAAATGCAGCTACGCCCGTCAACGCCCGTCGTTACGCCTTAACGCCCGTCTCAACGCCTTAACGCCCGTCTCAACGCCTTAACACACTTTCTTAACGCTTTAACGTCGTTTAATGATGCGTTCAAACAAATGTTGCTTTTGTGCTATTGCTCTGACATACGCCGCCATTTTGAAGCCGCCATGTCCTCGCTAAAGGTGACCGCAACTGACCTTTGACCCCGGCGCGCGCGGTGTAAAGGTTTCCACCGCGGTGGAAACCTTTGCGCGCCGGGGTCAAAGGTCAGTTGCGGTCACCTTTAGCGACGTACACCAATCAGAAGCGAGTATTTCAAATCCGTCACAGAGCTCTCGTCCAATCAGAAGCTAATATTTTGACCCGGTGCATTATGGGACATATCCAAGATGGCGGTTCCAAAATGGCGGATCCAACATGGCGGCTCCAAAATGGCGGCGTATGTCAGAGCAATAGCACAAAAGCAACATTTGTTTGAACGCATCATTAAACGACGTTAAAGCGTTAAGAAAGTGTGTTGAGACGGGCGTTAAGGCGTTGAGACGGGCGTTAAGGCGTAACGACGGGCGTTGACGGGCGTCGCTGCATTTCGATGAATTGGTGTCAATTCCATGGAAATCAGAGCTTCTGAGCTAATTCACCAGGGCGTTGAAGGGTTAAGCTAAGCGTTGACGGACGTTACTGTCTATAAAAGCGAGCGTATTTCCAAAAACACGCACAGTCGACGTTCAACCGTCAACATGACTTATACTTGCTCTGAGTGCGAACGCACGTTCACCATACATTACGATATGATGCGACACCAGAAAAATATACATGGGATTGAAGACTCTGAGGAGTCCGTTGAGGCGGATGCTGATACAGAGACTGCTGAGAGTGTACCGACTGATACCGAAACAGAGATTGCCGAGAGTCTATCTAGTGGTGCGGGGAGCTTGACCTCAGATAGTCAGCATACGTCCGTGGAAAGTGATGCAGAACCTACCTTCTGGGATCGTATTGTGACAGCAGCTATCAATACTTACGCTGCAGCGATTGAGGACGCCGGAGAGGATAATTTACAACAGACGTACACCCAAATGCGCTCCCGCATCAGGAAAACAGCCATGGCGATCTATGAACAGTATACCTTACTACCGCTTGAAATGAAAGGCGATCCCACGCACAGGTCCATCATGAAGACCGAACCCACCGAGGCCCGGGAAAATGCGATCAGAATGCGCAAACAACTGTTTCAGGACATGCTGCCCGAAAAATATCCAGGCCTGTCCGACGATGATTAGAATAAACGGTTCAGAGCGAACATGGTCGAAGATGGGACTTGCTGAAATGGCGACTTCTGATTGGACAAGAATACATCTAACGGACAGGAACGAATATGACATGCAAATGGTGGCCTCTGATTGGGCAAGAGTCTTTTTGAGTTGTAAACATACCCAACGCGGCTCCCCCAGCGTGGGTATGCTGTAACATTGGGGAAAATAAACTATATGAAAAAACTTCTTGTTGTTGTTGTTCTCTCATGTGTCATCGTTGTTGTTGTTGTTCTCTCTCCGGTCTATATCATGGCGTCAAGGCGTTATGTTAGAGCGTTAAGGCGTAACGACGGGCGTCGACGGGCGTCACTGCATTTCGAAGAATTAGTGACTATTCCATGGAATATCTATAAAATCAGAACTTCTGAGCTATTTCACCAGGGCGTTGAAGCGTTAAGCTTGGCGTTGGCGGACGTTGCTATAAGTTCTATGAGCATAATGCTTAAAAATGACTTTGAACACCGTATTAGCCAATCAGTGGCCTAGAATGGAGCCAAAGGTAACCCATCCATGTCCAATCTTCGCCTAGGAATGGCCTAGTCCGAGTTGTCTCCCTTGCGTCATAATGTTCAGATGACGCTATGGTTTGAAAGGTGCGATTATCCGGGGGAATGATGCCAATTGTCACCCTAGACGCCATTTGTCTCACACAAACAGACCTGTACGGACGATTTCCAACCTTTTGCAAGTCATTGCACCCTGCAAAATTATATGAAACTAATTCATTCATTCATATCTAATTCACTCATATTCTGCCGCGTTCAATCTTAGATCGTACACCTCACCTAGATACTTAGGAAAAGTTATCGCTCCCGAACTTGTGCGAGACGTGTGCACGAAAACTACATGCAAAATCAGGCATGTTTTCTCATCGCATGGGCGGAAACAAATGCCGATCTAAGGAAAAATATTACCTCAAAGGCAGCAACCGAGTTAGCAATGTAAGCCTGAACAATTATATTTTCAATGAATACAAGGTTGTCTTGAGAAATATATCTCAAAATATGATTAATTAATGATTTTCCATCATGAAAAACGAACACCGGCTTCCAACAAATATGGCGGCGGGTATTCGAAGCTCGAAGTCAGAAAATTGCCAAACTTCAAAAATTCAGATCTCATCAACCAGAACGTCTTATGTGCTGACATTTATTGACTATATCGTAAAATATATATACTTCCTAACCTTAGTTGGATTCGTCATGAAATCATTTAGAAATAAGTAATTCGAGCACTTTTTGTGACATAGCAAAACGAAGATGGGGGGAGGGGTGGGGGCGGGGGAGGGTGGAGGAGATACTATCTTTGATATCTAGTCGATAGAGGAAATATACATGACTGTAATTAGGTAAGACAGATAACACATATGATTCTTGTGATCTGATATATATACTTCCTAACCTTCGTCATGAAATCATTTAGAAATAAGTAATTCGAGCACTTTTTGTGACATAGCAAAACGAAGATGACAGCCGTTTCCCTATACTCTGCAATGGTTTACACGAAAAACCGGCGCAACTATAAAAATCCATATCTCCGTAAATATGAAATGGCCCCACTTTTTACGTCAAGACAATATTCTCTTATATGTGTACTTTCTATTTCCCGCAGAAATTTATGCAATATAAATTCTTTCCGCAATAAACTTACAATTTACTGGCAATGGTAACGAAATTCTCCGTCTCAATTTGAGTTTCTTGTACGTCGGCGGAACGCCAAGATCAAAGAGCGCGTGCTGCAACGTAGCAGAGCACGCGAGGGTCTAAATTTGAATACTTTTCGAGAAACGAAGAGCTAAAATTATGCAAAATATAATGAGGCGTGACCTTTGGACATGTCTAGATTTGTTTGTAACTCACTCACTCACTCACTCAGTCACCGTCGTTAGTGCGTCCATGCGTTGAGACGGGCGTTGGGGACGCCTGACGGCGTTTGCATCCATTTTTCAATATGACCGTCTAAAAACACAGCCATTTTCCAATATGGCCGCCTAAAAACACAGCCATTTTAAAAGATGGCCGCCTAAAAACACAGCCATTTTAAAAGATGGCCGCCTAAAAACACAGCCATTTTAAAAGATGGCCGCCTAAAAACACAGCCATTTTAAAAGATGGCCGCCTAAAAACACAGCCATTTTAAAACAT
Source organism: Hanleya hanleyi (assembly GCA_036873755.1). Taxonomy (NCBI): domain Eukaryota; kingdom Metazoa; phylum Mollusca; class Polyplacophora; order Lepidopleurida; family Hanleyidae; genus Hanleya; species Hanleya hanleyi. Next base: position 25,122 of record JAVTVY010005146.1, on the reverse strand, counting down.
GGCCGCCTAAAAACACAGCCGTTTTAAAAGATGGCCGCCTAAAAACACAGCCATTTTAAAAGATGGCCAAATGCGAGGGTCTAAATATAGATCCGTTTGTTTACATATATCAGCTGATCGTGTCTGATATATAACAAACAATACCTTATAACAACAGTACTTTCCGTAATATCTGAATAGTTGATACTCGACCAAGAATTAATTATGACAGAAAAATTATCTCAGATAAATTTTGCCGCCATGTTAACCACCCTCAGCCGCCATGTTAGTCCAAGGCAACAACAACAAACATGTCAGCGGGTCGGGGGAAACCCCCCAGTCAGGGTGTACATTTCGTGGGACTACTTTCTGCCCGCGGAGGCAGACCGCATCACCGCGGACGAATACATGGAACTATTTTTGACCTGCAAAGGCTATCTATTGTCCCGGAGAGGGCCGGACATTGCCGGAGATGACACCGGACTAGCCGCCATGTTGACCACCCTTAGCCGCCATGTTGGAATTCCAACATGGCGGACTAGCCGCCATTGTGGGGAAAAACCCCAGTACATCAACACACACAGACAAGTCTAGACATGTACAAATGCCGATATTTCAACCCCACACCCAGCCCATTAGATGCCCCTTCACATAGGCTTCACTTTGATACCTCACTCGACCCCATCGGACCATTAGGGGCTCCCCTAGATCCCAACACGGCTATTTTCATACCCTTGGGCCACCGCGCATGCGCAGAATGCCGATATTCCAACCCCACACCCAGCCCATTAGATGTCCCTTCACGAATGCTTCACTTTGATACCTCACTCGACCCAATCGGACCATTTTATCTAGGGACTACTTTTTCTCCGCGGAAGGTTTTTCCCGCGACCGCATTACCGCCAAACAGAATGACCGCGGAAGAATTCGAGGTCAAAGGTTGCCGGAACTATAGTGCACTTGACCTCTGTGACCTCCCCGTGACCCCCCACCGCCTCGTTTCCTCCCTTGCATCCAAAGTGTACAGATGGCGCCACCATCGGAAGTTGTGACGTCATAGTTACATCCGGGGGGAATTTGGCCCGATATGTGCTATATACACTACTCCCCACCGTATTTGAAAACTTTTGATTTGATTAGAAATTCGGAGTTTAATGAAGCCAACGAGTGCTTCAAAACCGCACTTGCAGAGTTGAAGGCATCTGGAAAAGGCGGCACCGATCATTATGAGCCCATAAACGAGTCCGATCGTTGTAAACTCTACAAGTCTGTTCTCATGTCCCCAAAAACCCCAACTGGGCTTGCAAATAAAGTTCAGTTCGATGTACGTCTGTTCTTCTTTAGAAGGGGAGTGGAGAATATGGAAAAGATGACAAAAAACACATTCATCATCAAGCGGGACCCGAAAACTGGGCAGAGGTATGTGAAAAAAAGGAGGATGAACTCACAAAAATCGCCGGGCCCAGCAAAAAGAGGGTGTTACCGGATTCATGCCTGAAGAAGAAGGTTCCCCGTTCTGTCCTGTTGCTTCATTCGAAAGTTATATCTCCAAACTCCATCCGAAATGTGATCGTTTGTCGCAGTACCCGGTTGATAGTTTCCTCGACGACGATAAAGTTTGGTATTATAACAAACCTATTGGGAAACACCGCTTGGCAGCCTTCATGACCAACCTGGGCACTCGTCTGAAACTTTCTGAACCATACACTAACCACAGTATACGAGCAACCGGCATCACCATCCTTGGTAGAAACAACTATTCAGCATCTCAAATAATGGCTGTCACAGGTCACAGATCTGTCTCGTCGCTGTCGGTTTACCAGCGAGTAAGTGATGGCGAGAAACTGCAAATGGGCCACACGGTTGCGTCAGTAGCCTTTCCTGACACGATGGGTTCAACCCGAAAGACGAATACCGGTACGCATACACTTCCAGTAAATGTTCTTGTCAAACCCCATCCTGCAGAAACTGTGACATCATCTTCTCAGTACCCTGCACCCACGTCAAATGATGCCACGTCGGCCGTGTTACACACCCAGGATGTACGAGCAGAAGGCCATGCCGACGACTTTGATTTTGATCTTAAAGCTGACATGATCTTATTTAATGCACGAATGGTAGCGAAAAAAAAAATATTCAGATTTTAGTTCCAGTTGAATAATACCCGGCGGAACTAATCCGAGTGCCGAGTTCACGTCGCTATTCTTGTCATCAGCACATATTCGGACTGTGAGCAGCATATGCTATAACACAATAACTCTCACAATATGAAGATATCTTGAAAAACCTGGGCAATATAATTAGGGATATGACTGTTCAAACACGATTCAGACATACCGGTGGGCTTTCCTCGAAACATGGATCACTTGTCTATAGTAGGCTCCATGCCCAAAAGAAAGACACTTGTTTATCCCGTCAGACTTCTCCGGCATTGTTTGTCAATTTACCTCCCTCGCCAAATACACGAAGGGGCAACTGTTCATTCTATTTCATGATTATCAGTTGAGGCTCGATATGGTGCAATTCGATTGCGCTGTGAATTCAGCTTTCTGATACTGACTTCAAAATACTGTAATTCGGAAATTTTATTCCAAAGTCAGAATTGTTATATTTTATGTCTACTAATCAGGCCTGCCCGCACTCAATTGCAAATTCCTAAAGACGGAGGTATAAACTGAAAGGTACATTGATTCTGATTGTCACCCCGTCCATTTTTAACTCATCCATCAGTAGTATATAAATGCGAAATCTCTTAGCATTCTTTGTTGGAAAATCGTGGTGGATGAATGAAGCGAAAATGACCCTTGACCTTTGACTGTCGGTCATTTCTGATCACCTGACTGGCTGGTGGATGCAAAACAGAGGCTTAAAAAAACAGCCAGACATCTAAAAAATTCGAAAAAAATGGACCTTACACCCAGACAAATGAGCCTATATGCACAATATTGGGTCCACGTTGGTCGTGCAGGATCTCGAATTGAACGCTCGTCGACGGTAACGTAACTGTCGATCTGATAAAATAAGGTAGATTCGTAGTCTTCCTCAGTCAGGTTTGGGTGGGGTACAAAGTCACAGGGTCATGGTTTTATAAATATGCAGTCCGTATATATTTGTCTTTGGGGTCATACGACTTCTTGTCAGCACGTCGGCATCGTTTTCCACTACCCTATAGGTGTTGCGTTTCATTCCCTGGAAGGTAGTTTGTTTATCAGCGGACGTGCTTTCAGTTGTCAGTGGCTGGGGTCGCAGTATCAGTCAATGGACTGTCAGTGTCCGCCAGTACGCTTCCAGTGTCTGCGTCAGCTTCTCCTCACCCATGTATATGATGTTGGTGTGGCATCATATCGTAGCTTCTGGTGAACGTCGGGATTGCTTTTATAGACCCAACACAGTAATGCCCTGCAAACACCTGTATTACCATCCGAACGCCCTAGTAGTGTAGCTCAGAAGCTTTGAATGGTCTAAATGATCACGTGATATCGTATGGAATTGACAATCAACGAAACGTAGTGAAGCGTGTCAGTGCCTGACGTTACGCTTTTCACTAGTCTGAACGCTGTATCGTAACGGCTTATCGCTCTATCGCAATGCCATAACGTCATCGCACACACATGCTCAATCTCACGTTCGGCTATTTCTGTATTGGCGGCACTTAGCCTTTCACATAGAACGAACAAAGAGCCTCCCATGAGGAGCGTACGGCAATTACGTAGTGAGCCGTCTACGAAATAGTGCCTTTGATAATCGAGCGATTCGGTCGCATTTTATTGTGTAATGAAGTTAATTGTAATCATAAGAAGACAATGCATTCAATTTATACAAAAATATTTCTATGTTGAATAATAGTAGTTGGTGCCGTGGGGCGGTATTGTCAACCTCACAGGGTGCAGCCATATTGAAGAAAAGTTCCGCCGCAAATTAATTGTGTGCATGTACGAACGTGATCCCGTTTCCACTCCCAGAAACCCGCTAGGTCAGAGATCACTTTCGCAGCTACTGAGTTCTGTGGCTAGATGGACACATTTTTTGAGGATTGGACATTGACCCTTGATGGAAGTCATGTCATCGCCCAAAATGATATCCTTTTACGGATGTGTCCTCACCTGGGGGTGCCGCTGATACAATATAGATGGTAAGTGATGTCATACATATAAATGACGTCATCATTAGAAGCGAATTTAGGGCTACCACCCACAGAGGCGGTGAAAACCGCGGTCAAATTATGAAAACAGCAGTCCCAGGATATGTTGGTCTTACAGTACTCTGGACTGTCCGAAGACGCTTAGGAATAGAGTAGAACGAATGGATGATCATTTCACACGTACAAGAGCGAACATGGTCGAGGATGCGTTTGATACACTTACAATAGCATAGGCGAATTGTAGCCGCGCCCGTCGCGAATCTCACAGCTTTGTTACCATGTGATGACGTAGGGGATAAATAAAATGTGTAATACACAAAATGCTTGTTGCTGTTGCTGTTGCTGTTGCTGTTAATCCTTCTTTCTCTCATTCGATTGCGTCAAGGAGATAAGACATTAGATGCTAGATTTAGTTGGGTGTATGAGTGTGGGAATCTTACTCCCCATCATTAGAGCTGTGCACTGGGCACGATTCACTCAGTGACTCACTCATTTGTACCTAACCCCATCATTCATTCACATCTAGTTCTGTAACTCCGATAACATGCAGGAGGTGGTAACTTGTCAGGCTAGACTCATCATGCCCTACTGAGCGCAACCTATCGCCCGCGCTATCCCACAACCCTTGTAAAAAATGGTGTAGTGACCATTGCTGGCGACATGTCCTGTAATATCCATTATTCCGAATTTTATCCATTATTCTGAATTTTGTGTTTGTCCAGAATACCATTTTGCATCCACCTCCTTGTAACCTGGCCCGAAGAACCCTCGACGAACGCTTCAATACGAGACCCTGCACAACCCATGTGGACCTAAGATGGTTTATCTAGACTCATTTGACTAGATGTAAAGTCTGTTTTTCGGATATTCGCCGAGATCTGCGGCCATTTCCGAAGTCCTACTTTTCACGTCACTGGAAGTGACCTATTCAAGTGGTCATAGTGACTGAAGGCCAAAGGTTGGAGGTCAGATACGCCAGATTTCCCAACCACGAATGCTAAAAGAATTCACTTTTCTATACAACTGGTGGATAGGTCAAAATACTGGCCGGGCTGACAATCGCAATAAGGGCTCTCAATTTGTAACTCCGTATTTTGAAATTTGCCATTCCGGTTTGCACAAATAGTCTCCAACAGCAGCAGCAAGTCTCGCATTGTCCCCTTGGCACAGTAAATGGTCAACATGGGTTGGCCTGTAGCAGTATCTTCATACCGGGTATCCAAAAAAGAGATCGCATGTGGAGTGCATCGTGTAGAGCCTCAAGAATTACCAAAACAGTCGCTTCGTGCGCCCTCTTCGTCGAGTGAGGTAAATTGAAATACAATGCTGTAGAAACTGGTGACGGGACCAACAGGTTTCATTGTGTTGAGGAAATACTGAAAGGTATGTCTAAATCGTGTATATATAGTTGTCAGAATCTTCAGATTTTATTACCCATTTTTTCAGATATATTTATACTGTTTGCGAATGAATGTGATATGATGCTCACAGAGCTCGAATTTTGGCTGGAGACAACGACAACATCAATATGATGTGCACAGTAGGAATGTCAGTTCAGACTGGCAAGGTCCTCAGTCGATTCAGGCTTTATATATGCGGTGAAGGCAAATGTACTCGGCTGAGAAGTTGGCAGAATAGCGACGTGAACTCGGCACTCGGATTAGTTCCGCCGGGTATTATTCAAAATCTGTGAATATTTTTTTTTCGCTACCATTCGTGCATTAAATAAGGGCATGTCAGCTTTAATCAGCTGTTTTGTGAATTCGACAGCACCGCTGTCCCGCCCACATCGTGTGACATTCCAACAACTATCCTGGTCGCCGCAAATCCCTCAGCGCCAATGTTCAATAACTGCACAATGAATGCAATCAACATCATCGTGCGAAAATGAAGCAAATACCTATACTTCTGCCAAATTGTGTAGGACAGTTTGATTTTTCCGATTTTTCTCTCGAACTGTAAATTTAAGTCAGTTCATGTTGGTCTTTCTCCTGTGTGATGTTATGGAAACATGACACAAGTGACACTGTCGAGTGACACGGTGTTGAATTATAGACAGAATGGAAATGTAACAGTTCACACGTGTATTTGAAACCAAATCTCATCCCGTATTACCCCGGAAGGGCGACGTATAACTAATAATATCTCCCTGAACGATGTGACGACGGTCAAAACAATAAGATAATCATTGATAACAGATGTCGATCTATTAGATAATATCTCTGTGAACGATGTGACGACGGCCCAAACACGAAGATAATCACTGCTATCAGATGTCGATCTATTAGATAATATCTCTATGAACGATGTGACGGCGGTCCAAACAAAAAGATAATCGCTGCTATCAGATGTCGATCTATTAGATAATATCTCCCTGAACGATGTGACGGCGGTCCAAACAAAAAGATAATCGCTGCTATCAGATGTCGATCTATTAGATAATATCTCCCTGAACGATGTGACGGCGGTCCAAACAAAAAGATAATCGCTGCTATCAGATGTCGATCTATTAGATAATATCTCTATGAACGATGTGACGGCGGTCCAAACAAAAAGATAATCACTGCTATCAAATATAGATCTATTAGATATTATCTCTCAGAACGAAGTGACGACGGTCCAAACAATAAGATAATCACTGCTATCACATATCGATCTATTAGATATCTCCCTGAACGATGTGACGTCGGAGGGAGAGGTTGCATATTAGTAAGCTCCGACCTGCTTGGCCTGAAATATGTCGGATGTGTAATTTTTCTGCCGAAATGATTGGACATTCGTAACTACAATATCGATAGAACAGCTTGCTGGAAATATCAAGTATTTCTGCCTGGTGATGTTCGAGATTTTTGATGGATTGTACTACCTGATAGCTGTGTGACAAATCTCTATCTGGTCGGCCATTTGCAAATTCTGGTTTGTTGTCATATTTTTCTTGTGCTTGAATGGAAGTGAGCGACCGTGAGAAGAGACGACGAGTTTCTAGCAGCACGTCCACCAATTCCTCATCTTGCCAAACCCCGAAAATACGCAGAAAAGGAAGTATTTCGGAAGAGTCCCTCGAATCCGATTCTGAAGACTTCAACGTCGACTTGGTAGCGGGAGGTCAGCTGGTCAGTATTCTACAAACACCATGGCACATCAACAACAGCCACAGGTAGGACTTGATCTGTCCGCACAACTGATTATAGCCTTGAAAAACCCAGCCGTAATTCAAGCATTGTCTGACACCCTGACAGAGTCTGTAACCAAATCAATTGAAAAAACTTTCAGCCCGCGTATCGACGCTATGGAAAAACGAATTGATGCTCTGGAAGCCTCCTTATCTGAAAAAGATGAAATAATCAGATTCCTGCAAAACAATATAAATGACCAAAATCAATATTCAAGACGAAACATGGTGAGGATAGCTGGGGTTCTTGAGGAGGGTACCGAGGACACAGACGAAATTGTATTGGGCATTGCATAAAAAATTAAATGTCCTCTTACCATCAACGATATAGATAGAAGTCACAGGGTCGGGGATGATTCTCCACGTGCAATTGTTTGCAAATTTACTTCGTACCGGGCCCGCAAATCGCTTATTACGAAACGGAAAGCCCTGAAGGATTGTCAACCCCCAAATGCACCCCCTATATACGTTAACGAACACCTGACACAACAGCGGGCTCGTTTGGCGGGCAAGGTCCGTCAACTCAAGAGAGACCAGAAGATCACCGACACTTGGACTAGAGACGGGACTATCATTGTCAAATATCTTGACGATAAGATCACTCGCATCACTAGTGACTCTGACTTTTTTCGTCTGGAAAAATCACTCAGATTAGTCTTGGTTCTCAAACCAACTGACCCATTAACCAAATGAACATTCACTTGACTGGTGTCCTTACTTATGTATATCTGTATAGGACTTTCTGCATGTGTGACCTGTGCACGCGTTTTATTTGTTAGTCACACAATTAATGTCACCAGCAGTGATCAGTGCGTCTTAATATGTGTTTCGTATCTGTATCCAACAATTCTGTATTTAAGACAATCACGAATTAAGTGGAAAACTGCTACACTGAGGTTCACTATTCTACTATCGCGAATAATGATTACCTTGATCTTTGTCTGTCCATTCTTCCATTCACTCACGTGTAATGTTACAAGTTTTTCAGATCCCAAGTTATATCTGTTCATTCAGGTGAGTAGTCCAAAAACTGGTAACTTTCCTTTTGTGCTGATTACTGTCATGTTGATATCGTCCTCGAGTAATTGTCTCCCTAATTTGTTGCGATATATTGCTCTATTTTTAACCGTGATTATGCACTGGTGGCTTGTTCGGCAAAGAATGTAGTTTATACGGCTATAAACTTACGTATCTCACACAATTTTTCTCCAATGAGATATGGTATATATAAATATAATTCAAGGGATACGAATACTGCTAAGCTGCATGATCAGTATATATGGCATGCACACATTGACTATATATAACATGTACAGCTAGCGTGACGTCAGTTGTCGTTTTCTCGTTGTCAATTCCTGTGTCCTCCGTAAGTCTGACAGTCAGCCGTCGATTTCTCCGTCTTATGTAACAGCCGTCGATTTCTCCGTCTTATGTAACACTTTCCACTGTGCCGTTTAGTTGTGTCTTTCGTCTAAGCTTATGTGTAACTTGTCAATTTGTTTACCCAGTAATAGGCATGCACACATTGACTATATATAACATGTACAGCTACCGTGATGTCAGTTGTCGTTTTCTCGTTGTCAATTCCTGCGTCCTCCGTAAGTCTGACAGTCAGCCGTCGATTTCTCCGTCTTATGTAACAGCCGTCGATTTCTCCGTCTTATGTAACACTTTCCACTGTGCTGTTTAGTCGTGTCTTTCGTCTAAGCCTATGTGTAACTTGTCAATTTGTTTACCCAGTAATAGGCATGCACACATTGACTATATATAACTTGTACAGCTACCGTGATGTCAGTTGTCAATTTCTCGTTGATTCTTCTATCGTATCTTTCGTCAAGCCTGCATGTATGTAACGCGTCAAATTGTTTACCCATGCTTGACACACATGTGATATGTTTCGCTGTTCTATCACGATTATTTAATTAGTACAGATAGAAATAACCTCACAAAATAACAAAATGTATATTAATAGGCATGCACACATTACTGGCCTGCTCCATGCAATGGACTCCTGCATTGTGCTATGTTTCCTGCTATTTTTTATTTCGAGCATTGTATATAGTGCACCGCTCAGATGTGTTACTTGCAATTTATGTTTCTTGACCAAATCCAATATGTATCGTATATATTTGCGGGAGCTCCGGGTGTTATCTTTGCTTGGTTGCTATCTGGGTCCAGCCGCACGAGAGTTTGCTTGGCTCGTTCGAGACGATGGATAGCGACTTAGATAGTTATCGTGCGGCAATCGGCCTGTTTGGACGCTGTTACACCAGATGCGCATCGTTTCGCTTCAAATTATTCAATTTCTGGAAAACGAACTTTTTCCCAAATATTTTTAAGTATCTTGTGACCTCGTCTCAATATATCCTGAATGCAAATGTTAGTAATTTCCTTCTGATTACCATCCTTTTGATACTTTCAGGCGATATTGAAACAAATCCTGGTCCTGATTGTGTCACTCACCTATCAATTGTCCAAAACAACGTTTGCGGCCTCGCTGACAAAATTCACTTGGTGGAAGCAAACCTAAGTAAATACGATATTATCGCCATTACAGAGAGTCATTTAACCTCTTTTATCTCTAATAGCAAATTATTACTTCCAGGTTTCCAAGAACCTTATCGTAATGATCGGCAACAGGCATGGGGAGGAGTTTGTGTGTATATCTCCCAAAGTATTGCCGCCTCTAGGAGACCAGAGTATGAAACGAATGATTTCGAAATGAAATGATTTTCCTCGGACATTAATATGCGTTATTTATCGCCCTCCTAACACACCGATTGCTAAATGGCAACTGTTGTCAGATAATATCGAATATTTCCGCGATTCCAATCCTGATAAAAACATTTTAGTTCTAGGCGACTTGAACGATGATCTATTCAATCATTCGAAGTATCACCTGCGCGATATAATAAACTCTCTTGGCTTTAATCAACTGATAACTGAAGCAACTCGGCCAGTCTCCAACTCTCTTCTCGATCCTACCTTATGTAATATGTTCAACCTTGTCTCGGACAGCGGGGTCCTGACTCCATTTTGTAGCGACCACGCTCCAGTCTTTGTTACTCTAAAATCACGTATTCCTAAGCGAAGTTCTTATAGACGTATATAATTTGGAATTATGACCAGGCTAATTGGGACGAATTTCGAAGAATCTTAAACAATGCCAATTGGGACAGCTTGACGGACGGCAATGATGTGGATTTATGGTGCCAGTGCATTACTTCAAACTTAAGCAATGCAGCTTCAATAGCCATTCCCAATAAATATGTAACTATACATCCAAATGATAAACCATGGATTACCAGTAAAGTTACACGAGATGCGAATCCGTGATAAAATGTTTAAGAAATCCAGGAAAACTCAGTCAGAGCACGACGTTCAGTGTTTCAAACGTCAGAGAAACTACGTTAATTACCTCGTTCATTCTGCAAAAAACGATTTCAAAGATAAAACGGCTGAAAAGATTGAGATTGGTCGGGTTGGCTCAAAATACTGGTGGAAATTAAGTAGATCCTTCCTCAAAGACAGCAACTCCAATTTTAATGACATTCCCCCACTAAAACGAACGAACGGTTCTTTCGCCTACGAGAGTAACGAGAAGGCTGACCTCTTAAATACATATTTCACGAATATAACACATATTGACGAATCTAATGCACTGCTACCCCCTCTGTCTCTATATACCGAAAACAGTCTAGATAGTTTTATTGTAACTAATGCCGATGTGTTCGACACGCTATCCAATCTGGACACCACGAAGGCAATATAGGGCCAGACAAAATCAGTCCGAAATGTGTCTGAGGCAAAGTGTATACTCGCTCCAATTTTTGCTCGCTTTTTTAATCATTCGCTAGAAACGTACAAATTCCCAACTGACTGGAAAATTGCCAACGTAACCCCTTTATTTAAAAAGGGCGACCACCATCTAACCTCTAACTACCGCCCAATATCTTTGCTGAGTTGTATAAGTAAAGTCATGGAGAGAGTCGTTTTCAAGTATCTTTATAATTTTATTAGGCACGAAATAACACCTTATCCGTCGGGGTTTCTTCCATCCCACTCAACTGTAACACAACTACTCGATATCTATTTTGACATTGTTAAGGCGTTAGATGAACACAAAGAGGTCCTTTTTCTATTTTTTGATATCTCAAAAGCCTTTGACAGAGTGTGGCATCGTGGCCTGCTTCTGAAATTGCAGCAGTTTGGAGTCTCGGGTAGCTTACTAAAATGGTTCGAAAGTTATTTATTAAACCGTTGTCAGCGTGTCGTAATACAAGGTAAGGAATCTACTATACTTCGCCTCCAAGCAGGTGTGCCTCAAGGCTCTGTTCTTGGCCCCCTCTTATTCCTGTTATTCATAAATGACTTACCTGGTAATATTTTAAATAGTATCCGGTTGTTTGCTGATGATACATGTCTCTATGTCATTTCTGACAACTTGCAATCTCAGATAACGCCCATTTACCACGACATGGACACCATCTCACAGTGGGCTAGAACATGGCTTGTTGATTTCAACACGGCAAAAACAGTCTCTCTTCTAGTATCACTGCGGCATTCTCCATCTGATTTTCCCATCTCTTTTGATAATTCGCCACTTCAACCGTCACTGAATCATAAGCACCTAGGAGTGACGTTCAACTACAAGGGTAATTGGAACACTCATGTTGAAAATGTCATTAATGTAGCACAGAAAAAGTTATCCGTATTCAAAGGACTGAAATATATTCTGAATAGGAAATGTCTCGAAATAATGTATAAGAGTTTTATACGGCCTAGTCTAGAATATGGTGATGTTGTTTGGGACAACCTCAGTCAAAATTTAATATACAGATTAGAAAACATTCAAAAGGATGCATTAAGAACCATAACTGGCATTATTCCAGTGCTAGCACAGAATCTTTGTATATAGAAGCTGGCTTCGAAACACTGTCTAGGAGACGTCAAGTCCATAGACTTACAATGTTTTATCGTATTGCGAATAGACTGGCACCCAGTTCCTTGTATGATCACCTTCCTCCCACAGCCTATAATCGCAATCCGTACAATGTGTGTAACGCAAACTATTTTACACCTTTCATGTGTCGAACCGAGTTATTCAGGGGATCTTTTTTTCCAGCCACGGTTCGCGATTGGAATGCCCTTCCACCAACTGTTCAGAATTTGCCGTCTCTTCCTGCTTTTAAACGCAAGTTATTAATTATGTCCTCAAAACCTAACCCACCATCCTGGTATTACGTTTGCCCTCGAAAAGAGAATGTTTTATTGTGTCGTCTCCGAAACGGTTGCAGCAATCTCAAAAGACACTTATTTGACAATTTCCTATCAGACACTTCTCAATGTAATTGTGGACATCTTAACGAGAATGTGGATCACTATTTTCTACACTGTCCCATCTTCCACACTCAACGTATCTTGCTGCTAAATAATCTTGCAACTATTTATGATATCCCGAGTATTCCAAGTCCAAAAACACTATTGTTCGGCGATCTTGCCAAAGATGAGGTTACTAATGTTCGTATTCAAAAAAATTTGGGCGATTATATTACCAAAACTAAACGTTTCTGAGTTCAAACTAACCTATATGTCCTATCTGCTCATCTACTGTTGTTTCAGTGTCCAGACGGGTTTTACTCGTCTGGTTCTTTCATTTTCTCGCAGTATGGTGACACCCCGAGCTTCTCCCAGTGAAAACGGAAATCTTAATCTTGATCGTGGATTTGGTCACATTTGTTCAGCCTTGCCTTCCCTCTATCATTTCTTTTATTTGTCTTATTTGTAAACTTGCTTGATGTAGTATATATTTTTTGTACGGGGAGACGCAATAATAAGTTGTCTTAATGCGCTCTCCATTTCATCTCAAGAGTGAATAAAATACTATTTAAACCAATACCAATTAGTGTTGATGTGAACACATATTAGTGTTGATGCGAACGCAAATAAGTGTTGCTTTTAACACAGCTTGTGTTATTTTCATTACAATTCTGGTGCTAAAAGGGATACGACACCATTTTTGTCTCGGTGCAGACCGTAACGTTCCGATTTGCCATCCCGCCGCCCCTCCACCCCCACCCTCCACAAGATTACTTGGAATCAAACCTTTGAATTATTGCCAAGTGATATTTAATACATTACCACATAGGCCTAATTTTCGCTCTTGATTCGGCGAAGTACAGATTTGAAGAAATCAAATGTATCTGATGTTTTTTCTACTACTTTCAGAAAATCTACTTCCTTGCCTTGAAAAACATAGGCCCTACAAATATGAATAAATTCCATAGCTTTTGAGAAGTGTTTCAGAACGACTTTCAAACAAATAGATCATCAAATCACAAACCAACCAGACGAGTGCTGATTGACTGATTGGATCTGTTTTAATCTGTTTGTCATACACCAATTTCATTCCTACGTATGCGCTCAGAAATTACGTTGTTATATCTTCCTCAAAAGGACAAGTTTTTTTTAAGCCGAAGACGAAACCGTGACGACATAACCCTTTCATCTATGAACCAATCAAAACCAGAGCACGCCATCTGCGTGAATTGACGTCATTTCCGTTAATATGAAGTTGGTATAATGCATTAAATAGGTTAGTATATCAATAACCCATAAAATCTATCAACACATTTTGGCCAAAGTTCGAATATCACAGGTCAATGACTTCCCATGTTTATAAAAAAAAATCACAACGCTCATATCGAAGACAAGTGGTGCCCTAACACACCTGGGCAGTACGAAAAATCTACTATACCAGGGCAGTACGGAGAGTCTAATATACCTCGGCAGTACGAAGAGTCTAATATATCAGGGCAGTACGAAGAGTCTAATATATCAGGGCAGTACGAAGAGTCTCAAATACCTGGGCAGCACGAAGAGTGTACTATACCAGGGCAGTACGGAGAGTCCAATATATCCGGGCGGTTCGAAAAGTCTAATGTGCCTGGGCAGTACGCAGAGTCTGATATACCTCGGCAGTACGAAGACTCTAATATATCAGGGCAGTACGAAGAGTCTAATATATCAGGGAAGTACGAAGAGTCTCAAATACCTGGGCAGCACGAAGAGTCTAATATATCAGGGCAGTACGAAGAGAATATCAGGGCAACATGAGTCTAATATATCAGGGCAGTACGAATAGTCTAATATATAGGGGCAGTACGAAAAGTCTAATATATCAGGGCAGTACGAAGAGTCTAATATATCAGGGCAGTACGAAGAGTAATATATCAGGGCAGTAAGAAGAGTCTAATATATCAGGGCAGTACGAAGAGTCTAATATATCAGGGCAGTACGAAGAGTCTAATATATCAGGGCAGTACGAAGAGTCTCAAATACCTGGGCAGTACGAAGAGTCTAATATATAAGGACAGTGCGAAGAGTCTAATATATCAGGGCAGTATGAAGTGTCTAATATACCGGTGCAGTACGAAGAGTCTGATATATCAGGGCAGTAAGAAGAGTTTAATATATCAGGGCAGTACGAAGAGGCTAACATATCAGGGCAGTACGAAGAGTCTAAGATATCAGGGCAGTGCGAAGAGTCTAATATATCAGGACAGTATGAAGAGTCTAATATATCAGGGCAGTACGAATAGTCTAACATATCAGGGCAGTACGAAGAGTCTAATATATCAGGGCAGTACGAAGAGTCTAACATATCAGGGCAGTACGAAGAGTAACATATTAGGGCAGTACGAAGTGTCTAATATATCAGGGCAGTATGAAGCGTCTAATATATCAGGGCAGTACGAATAGTCTAACATACATGTATCAGGGCAGTACGAAGTGTCTAATATATCAGGGCAGTACGAAGAGTCTAATATATCAGGGCAGTACGAAGAGTCTAACATATCAGGGCAGTACGAAGTGTCTAATATATCAGGGCAGTACGAAGTGTCTAATATATCAGGGCAGTACGAAGTGTGTAATATATCAGGGTGGCACGAAGAGTCTAATATACCTGGGCAGTACGAAGAGTCCAATATATCAGGGCAGTACGAAGAGTCTAACATATCAGGGCAGTACGAAGTGTCTAATATATCAGGGCAGTACGAAATGTCTAATATATCAGGGCAGTACGAAGTGTCTAACATATCAGGGCAGTATGAAGTGTGTAATATATCAGGGTGGCACGAAGAGTCTAATATACCTGGGCAGTACGAAGAGTCCAATATATCAGGGCAGTACGAAGAGTCCAATATATCAGGGCAGTACGAAGAGTCCAATATATCAGGGCAGTACGAAGTCTCTGATATATCAGGGCAGTACGAAGAGTCTAATATACCTGAGCAGTACGAAAAATCTAACATACATGGGCCGGTATATACAGCAGCCGTTGTCAAATGGAATAAATCGTATAATTCGCATACCGCTACTCTAACTCCAAGGCAAAGGACGTGGTCCTTGTAGTTGGGAGGCGAGTCCAAATGAGGCGCGATAGAAGTTGGAAAATAAAGCGTTATGTATTGATTGATATAATTTACGCTAAAATATATTCCGCTTGAACCTCTGTAGAATACAGAGAGAAAGAGTGATGCGGTTTTGTACATGAACTCTTCAGAATATTACGCTTGTACATAATTGAAGATTTCAGGAGAAAATCACTTCGGTTCTCCTTTCAATTAAGGTCGACCTCATCTTAGCTTGCTAAGGGCATTTCACGTTTCACTTAACACTACTGAAGTTTCTACGTATGATCGTGCCATGCGTTCGGATGATGGATCGACCTTAACAGAACATTGAACAGATCTAGCTGTATAAATACAACCAAGGAAACAGACAAGTGTGCATCATAGACGAGATTTATTTTCTGTGTTTCAGATAATGTACAATAAGAACTCCCATGTGAAGAACATTTGCAGTATTGCAGAAAGGACCTTGAATCTTTAGATAGGTATAAATGTCCCCAGGTCAGGTGCAATACAGAGTACCAAAATAAAATACTTCCACTACAAGAAAGTGTTCAATTAGCATGAAGTACAATACTATATTGTGTACTCAGAAAAAAATTCAAGGCACGGAGTCTCATCATTCTCGAGAAACAGGGATGTGAAGTAGTGCATTCGTGCAAAATAGTTGATTCTGAGGTGAAAACAATTCGTATTGTTCTCTGTAAACACATGAAGATAACGATAACCAGAGCCAGATTTGGTCTACGACTATATACTGGAACAGCGAGTATGCTGTATCGAGCTGGTTCTGGTTATCCTTTATCTTCATATGTTTATAGAAAGAAATATGGGGTGTTTCTGCCTCAAAATTGGCCATTTTGCAAGAATGCACTACTTCACGGCCCTGTTATTCGAGAATGATGAGACTCAGTGCCTTGACACTTTTCTGGGTATACAATATAATATTGTACTTCATGCCAACTGAACAATTTCTTGTATATGCAATTTTTGAGGCGTTTACCGATCTAAACATACATTGTCCTTTTGTCCGTAATATCCAAGACGATGTAGCTAACATATTGAAGTTTAGGTGTGCTATAGGCTAAGTTACAAGCCTTCTAGCCGTAGAAGTCCTCGTCCGTTATAATGATATGCACTCGTTATAATCGACATCCGTATCTGAACTCTCGGGACTACGACGCCCCGTTAGTGCCACAGTAATTAAAAAAATGGGATTCATTAATCCGTTTTGACGAATTAATAATCAGTTTTAACGTTACAATGAATTACGTGATCCGTTATTTCCGTTATTACGGATTACACGTAGTCTGTTAGAATGGATCAGTAATCCGTTATTGCGAATTATGTAATCCGTTATAACGAATTAATAATCTGTTATAATGATTTAAGTAATCCGTTAAAACAAATTACTAATGTGTTATAACGAATTAGTAATGGGTTATTACGGATTAGTATGGAAGATGTACAGGTCAAAATGAAGTATTTGTACAACATCGTGGCATTGTTGGGATCAAAACACCATGGGTAGTACGAATAATAAATAATCACTTTCCCCCTTCCTGGAGTTTCACTCATGAATCAATTTCGGCCATATACTGTCCCCTACTCTCCTTGTTCCCGAGGAGAGTAATGGACCAATCACCGACGCTGATTAATGAGCGTATCCCGATGGTTGCCAGACTGTCGAGTAACGATGCGTACAATTGTTGTTATAACTCGTCTCCTTGTTTGTCAGTCTATTACTGGCAGTCGCTGAATTGAATAGCACTCATATTTTGCCGCGAGGGGCGTTATGATCGTGACATATAAATGAAATCGTTCACGGCAAGGAGTAGAGCTTCGCGAAAGGACCCATCTTGTCAAGTGAAGGTGCACCGTCCCCGGCCTTCATGGAGGGGAAATATACTACCAAGGATAGTTTAATCAATCTTCTACACGGGGATAATATAAAAAGGCTATAAAGCGCCATCATGGGGAATCACCTTACAAAATTGTACTTTATACATCTTTGGCATCTATCGGAATAATTCACCACAATAAACATTTAGAAAAACCTCTTGTGATTGGAGTAATATTCCCTCCCATTTTTTTTTATCATAATCTAATGAGTATACCGGAGGTTTCCTTTCATATTTCAATGGCGCGTTTCAAGAATGAAAAATATTGATTATATTGGAATTTCGATAAACATCCATTGCTACCATATATTGGGTCACTACATACACAGTAGGCCTATATGTACCTATATAACAGCAACAACAACAGCGAATATTTGCATTAAAAATGCTGGTCAATGCGTGTATCTCCGTGATGAATTTCAAAACACTAGATTGATCAATGGTCAGACTGTCATGATTCAGTAGGTTTGGCAAAGAGATTGTCCATTAAGAGCCAATGGCAGCTTTCCGACCTTAATCCTTGGACACTGCTGTCTTGCCCCGGTGTCGGCGACACTGGTGCACAGCACGTGGGCCACCGCGAGCTTGGGTTGTTCTCATGATCTCTCCCCTATGTTTATAACATGGAGCGGGTTTTTCAACTAAAGATAACTGGTGTAAATATGATAATATGGATAAAATATTCCCACAAGTATAAGAAATGACCAAGAAGCTTACATTTATGATAACCCTGGCAACCTCCGCTTGAAAATATACCAGTTGTCATCGATTATAATATATTCTGGGTTAAAGACATAAGGAAGCGCTCGGAACGACGAACCGGAGCTCAAGGTGTCGGTGCGCTGGCCGCTGCCACCGTGGCCAGACAGCATTGTCCAGGAAGTAACTTGAACTATAGTGGAAATTGCCCATTCGCAGACAAGGGCTGTGTAATGGTCGCTTTCACTCTGCGATTCAAAATGGCGGATATAGTAAGTTACCCATACACAGGTGAAAAATTGCACAGTTCTTTACTCATGTAGAGACGCTTGTTTTATAAATACTAGTAAATACCCCACCAGAATGTCAATGGGGCGCCAGCACACGATTTGCAATCGTTTTGCTGTATGTCGGACCGTTAGAATATGATTGCATCTGACAAATGTTCACCCATTTCTCTACATTATTGTCTTTTCGATACAGATATTCCTACGCCGATCGAATCAGTCACAACACGAACGAGTGACTTAAATGCCCAGTTGAGTATACCGGTAGCCGTTATCGTAGACTCAAGAATGTGATCGGTATTTAACCCTCACCACTTGACGAATCCCCACTGTCCATGCATGCGGAGGAATGAAATCCATGAGAATGCCGTTTGTTGACAAGCCAGGGCAGTGCCGTTTTGTGACGACACATGGGAATGGCGTTTGCTGACGGACCATTGTCAAGGGAATGACGATTGTTGACGACCCGTAACCAGTGGGACATTTGGCGTTTGCTGAAAACCATGGGGATGTGGTTTGCTGACTGCATAGAACATGTAGTTTGTCCATGGGAATAACGTTTGCTGATGGCCTATAATGTTCGCAGGCTGTCCATGGAATGTCGATCGCTGAGTGTCCATGGGAATGCCCTTCGCTGACTGTCCATGGAAATGTCGATCGCTGACTGTCCATGGGAATGACCTTCGCTGACCGTCCATGAGAATGTCGTTAGCTGACTGTCCATGGAAATGTCGTTAGTTAAGTGTCCATGACGTGAATGTCGTCCGCTGAGTGTCCATGGGAATGTCGTTAGCTAGGTGTCCATGGGAATGTCGTTAGCTAAGTGTCCATGACAGGAATATCGTTCCCTGACTGTCCATGAGAATGTAGTTCGCTGGCTGTCCATGGGAATGTCGTCAGGTAACTGTCCGTGACGGGAATGTCGTTCCCTGACCGTCCATGGGAATGCCGTCCGCTGACTGTCCATGGGGATGCCGTCCGCTGACTGTCCATGGGAATGTCGTCCGTTGACTGTCCAAGGGAATGCCGTCCGCTGACTGCCCATCGGAATTCCGTCCGCTGACTGTCCATGGGAATGCCGTCCGCTGACTGTCCAAGGGAATGCCGTCCGCTGACTGTCCATGGGAATGCCGTCCGCTGACTGTCCATGGGAATGCCGTCCGTTGACTGTCCAAGGGAATGCCGTCCGCTGACTGCCCATCGGAATTCCGTCCGCTGACTGTCCATGGGAATGTCGTTCGCTGACTGTCCATGGGAATGCCGTCCGCTGATTGTCCATGGGAATGCCGTCCGCTGACTGTCCAAGGGAATGCCGTCCGCTGACTGTCCATGGGAATGCCGTCCGCTGACTGTCCAAGGGAATGCCGTCCGCTGACTGCCCATGGGAATTCCGTCCGCTGGACTGTCCATGGCTGACTGCCCATGCCGTCCGCTGACTGTCCATGGAATGCCGTCCGTTGACTGTCCAAGGGAATGCCGTCCGCTGACTGCCCATCGGAATTCCGTCCGCTGACTGTCCATGGGAATGCCGTCCGCTGACTGTCCAAGGGAATGCCGTCCGCTGACTGTCCATGGGAATGCCGTCCGCTGACTGTCCATGGGAATGCCGTCCGTTGACTGTCCAAGGGAATGCCGTCCGCTGACTGCCCATCGGAATTCCGTCCGCTGACTGTCCATGGGAATGTCGTTCGCTGACTGTCCATGGGAATGCCGTCCGCTGATTGTCCATGGGAATGCCGTCCGCTGACTGTCCAAGGGAATGCCGTCCGCTGACTGTCCATGGGAATGCCGTCCGCTGACTGTCCAAGGGAATGCCGTCCGCTGACTGCCCATGGGAATTCCGTCCGCTGGACTGTCCATGGAAATGTTGTTATCTAAGTGTCCATGGGAATGTCGTTAGCTAAGTGCCCAAGATGGAAATGTCGTTCGCTGACTGTCCAAGAGAATGTTGTTAGCTGAATGTCGATGGGAATACCGTTCGTCGACTGTCCATGGGAGTCTCGTTCGCTGACTATCGACGAGAATGTCGTTCGCTGAATGCCCATGCGAATGTCGTTCCCTAACTGTCCATGGGATCTCTGAATGTCCACGGGAATGTCATTAACTGACTGTCCACGGGAATGTCATTAACTGACTGTCCACGGGAATGTCATTAACTGACTGTCCACGGGAATGTCATTCGGTGACTCTCGATGAGACTGTCATTCCCAGAATGTCCATGGGAATGTCGTTCTCTGGCTCTCCATAGGAATGTCGGTTCCCTGATTCTCCATTGGGAATACCGCTCGCTCATTACCCATGGAAATGCCGTTCGCTGATTTCCCATGGGAATATCATTTGAAATTTGGTTGAAAAGCCTTTGTAGATATCATAATGAGATAACTCGGGTGATTCATAATGACACACAGTACCGCAACCAATCGAGGGATCCATAGCGTAGAATTATAAATGTGTATCTCTATCATGCTGGTTTGGAAACGAACATTGGAAAAGTATATGGAATATATGTCAGTATATCTCTTGTCGCTATCGTTTCCACGGCATTGTTCTTTTCATGATGGCAAAATGACATGATCTGATTCAGCTTCTCATGGGATTATGCCAAAGCGACCTTGGCTAGAAACGTTCATCAAAGAACTATATCTATATGCGGATGAATACGGTATATTGAATCTGAGTGACGAGGAGTCGGTGTCACGAAGCCTCGGTTTCATCAGTTTCCGACTCGTAATCGGAACCTTCGATGTTGTTTAGTCTTCTTCGCTTCTCTGCCCATTCAATCTCCGCTCTGCAAAAAAAAGTAATCTCTTTATTATGCATGCAGAAGAAATGGAAGAAAGCCCTTCGAAATGAGTTTATTTAGACGACAAGAAACATATCATAAACTCCATGGTATCATCTTCCAATAATCTGCGCTTTGAGTCTCGAACCTTGCTCTAGACGTTATCAAATTAGCGAGACTGGGAACATGGGAACCTGTTATCAATTGGATACTATATTATCCCGTATTATCCCCATTGCCTAGCCAGGAAATATGAACGAACCACATGTTACACGTAGAACTTACACGCCTACCGAGAAACCCTCCCCAAACGCCATCCCTCCAACTCTTCATTCATTGATCGAAACAATTATTATGATACCGATTCAGGAAAACATTTATTTCCTTCGTTTTGTCTTTTACATGTTTGGATGCATTTTGAAGCAGCACGAGACAACCTAACTTGTAACATGACCAAAAGCGCATTCTATTTCCATGGTTTTTCACCAAATTGAGTGCGCCTAGACAAAGTTCCGTGTGCGCGTATGCCCTCTTCGTCGCTCAAACCAACCACGCTTGCACTCACACTCGGGAAATAGCCATTCGTGTACATGGTACTGGAGATAAACCCAATGAACTGGCCTCTGCGCAGACATATCGCTATTTATGGGGGTTGTCATGCTACGCTGTTGGAACCGAGTATAGAATCATAATGGTTCGAATCAAGGACCAAATCTGTTCCTGGTTCAATTAACCCTACCTGGCCGGGTGAGGAGGGGGGAGGGGGGAGAGTGCCCCTAGTGAACTTTTCTCTGCTGCTCCGAAACGACAAAACCGAGGAGGCTGAAACTTTGTGACTTTAAAGCTTATCTTATTGGGGTTATACCCCGGGCAGAGAATCATGGGTAAATTCAAAATGGCGGCCATGTGGTATCCGCGAAAGTTGTGTTTTTCAATCTTTTCGCTCCATTTGTTCACATTTTCCTTGCCTAAAAGGCCTTGAAAGTATTTTATTTATGCAGAACTAGTTATTCTATATTTTATTTGATTTTTTTCGAGAGAAAAATCGGAAAAATGAAAATTTCGAAAAATCGACCCCAAAAAGGCCGAAAAATGGCTTTCGTCATCATGGCGGTCATCTTGGAATTTTTCACATTAAACGGTAGAGCTTGAACCCAAGATACTGTGTGGTAAGTTTCAGCGCTCTAGCCTTAGTGGTAGAGAAAATATATAGAGGGGGGGGGGGGCACTTTCCGCCCCTCCCCCCTCCCCTCCCCCAGGCTGCGATACACCCCAAATCGCCCAGGCCAGATAGGGTTAAATCGCTTATAGGAGTGATGTTATCGAAAACCAAAATTGGTTGGAACGATCTGAACCATTTTTGGAGTATAGCTTACATATATAGGAATTTGGCGCATTCGTGATGGCCGTATATTTCAGCAATTCTCCGAGGTCTATCACCATATCGGTCCTTTAAGTCGACAGGAACGCCAGCACTGTTGAGGGCGCGCAGTGACGTCAGCTTGCCCCTCTCGGCGGCACAATGAGCCGGCGTCCATCCGATGTCCGTTCGAGCCGTGCCCTTGGCTCCATTTTCGAGAAGCAGGCGAGTACATTCTACATATCCTGGAAAGAAAAAAGAAAAAAAACATATTTACAATGGATCGTTTTGAGAAGCGGTCAATCTAGCACTGACACGAACCTTTACTCATGGTTGCCGTAATGAATGTCGGGTTCTATATATGCTGATGTTTTAGGCCACTGTATTGTCATTCCTTATATTCTTGTATTTGACCTTGCAACAATTTGATAAATACTGTTTGGTCAGATATGTCACTGTACAGAATTATCAATCAATCGCATTCCTGGTACCAGCAGTTTCTGAAGAAATCATGGCGTCATCTGTGAGAAGATTCACTAGGCACGGTTTCGTATATACTGACCAATCACCTCATTGGGGCCAATCTCACGCTCGGCTATTTCCGTATTGGCGGAACGAGCCTCTCACATAGAACGCACAAATCTCCACCGGTGGGGAGCGTATGACGATCAAGCAGTGAGCCGGCTACGAAATAGTGCCTTTGATAATCGAGAGGTCCGGGCGCCTTTTATTGTGAAATTCAGTAACCAAACGAACATAATTCATTCAAATTATACAAAACTATTTCTACGTTTAGTTGAATAATAGCAATCTATCCACAGAACTCAGCAACTGGGCTAATTTCCGCCAATACGGAAATAGACGAATGCGAGATTGGTTCCGCCGAAAAGTAATTGTGCGCATGATAAGATAAGATTCTTTATTGTACTGAGCATCCCATTTGGGACAGAGTACAAAACACATAGAAAGTAGAATAAATAAGAAAGTAAACAAACAGGTGCGACGTTTCCGTTTCCGCTCCCAGAAATCCACTAGGCCAGAGGTCAGTTTTCGCAGCTAAAGTGAGTTCTGGAGCTGGATTGCACTGGGGTATGATAATAACCCAGCCACCAGTCAGATTTTCGGACACGATGCTCGCCCGATCAGCACACCGTCGGAAGTGACATCATATATAGTAAAATCGATGTTCATCGAAAATTCCGATTGCTTATCAAATCTGCATAATACCTATGTTGACCTAGCGATAAAAAGAAAAATCTAGAGATTATTTTCCCCCTTTATATGGGCAGAGCATATGAAAAATAGTTCGCTCATGTACAAAACTAAAGGAGTTGTTCGGTTGGATTCGAACTGAACGTCTTTGCCACGCGGCAAAGGTCATCTTCCGCTATTCGAGGCAGGGTCATAGTGGAGTGGGCCTGTGAAATGGGGCGGGCGCTGTGGGGAGGTTGTATACTGACTCGATCCGCACTGAATCCATATTGGCAGTGATGTTGAAACTACTCTCAAGCACATTATCTCGCCCAGACTCCGAACAGCGCATGTCAGCTGTAGAACTTCCGTAGAATCATGAGGTCGGTCGCCAGGATAAACACCTCAAAGTAGTCGGGATATGTCGCAGTCAGAATCAAACGGAATATTCAATTTATTTCAATCGCTTACAACAAGAGACAACTCGAGGACTATGTTAGCGGATAGACCTTCAATGCGTGCTATACTAACGCGTTTATAGGCATATCACGGTTTACAACTGAAAGCTGTGAAATCCCTACACCAATGCGCGAGGTTACCTGGCTTCGACGAAATCGGTTGAGCAGTTGCGAATGTTAGAAGAGGTTGCCACATGAAAAACCCTTCAATCCTTCAATGTAGTACCGCAGTCTTAAGTCACGCTTAAAACTAAAGTGTTGAAATATCCCTTTAAGTGTGTCCACAGGGACAACACCAAAAGAACAGTCACTGTGAACACACTTAAAGGGTTATTTCAACACTTTACGAGTAAGTTTCAACACTTTAGCAGGTTAGGGGAATCCCGCTCTCTAAAATGGAGGTAAAAAGGGTCGTTTTTACTTAATAAATCAGATCACATGATAAATTCAGCAAAATCCTCTTGAGGCGCATGCAGACATATCTATCCGCATTAAATGGTAGTAAAAAAGTAAATTATCATCTATCTAATTTGCATAATAATAGGCCAAACATCCTTCGCGCTTTTTAAACAACAGGTTGATTCTTCACTTGGCAAATTAATTTTATGACATGGAACAATAGCTAAATCAATGGGCCTGAAATTTTGATGCATCGGTTAAGAAGGAATCAAAGTTATTGAGCAAAAACGACCTTTTTTACCTCCATTTTAGAGAGCGGGATCGCCCTAACCTGTTTAG
>JAVTVY010005145.1:0-40002 GCA_036873755.1 Hanleya hanleyi | reverse complement strand
AATGATACCTCACTCGACCCGATTGCACCACTAGGGGCTGCCCTAACTCCAATAAAAGCTATTTTGAATTTTCTGCGCATGCGCGAAGTCCAAAGGCTATGAAAATAGCCTTTTTTTGGAGTTAGAGGCGTCCCTAATGAACCAATCGGGTCGAGTGAGGTATTAAATTGAAGGTGACGTGAAGGAGCATCTGATAGACTGGGTATGGGCTTGAATTAGGGTAATTGTGCGCATGCGCGAAGATGATATCAAAAATATCAATCTTCAAAAATAGCCTTTTTGGAGTTAGAGGCGTCCCTAATGGACCAATCGGGTCGAGTGAGGTATCAAATTGAAGGTAACGTGAAGGAGCATCTGATGAACTGTAGGTTGAACTATAAGCATTCTGCGCATGCGCAATCTTCAAAATAGCCGTTTTTGGAGTTAGGGCAGCCCCTAGTGGTCCAATCGGGTCGAGTGAGGTATCAATGTGAAGCATTTCACGTCAGCTTCCATTTAATACTTCACTCGACCCACTACCTCTAAAATAAAAAAAAAAAAATTTCGTACACCCGATGTTGACATTTATCTGCAAAATAGCCTTTTTGGAGCTAGGAGAGCCCCTAGTGGCCCGATCGAGCCGAGTGAGGTATCAATGTGAAGGTGAGATGAAGGGCCAGCTGATGGACTGGTGTGGGTTGAACTATCAGCATTCTGCGCATGCGCAAGAATGGAAATAGACGTTTTTGGAGCTATTTGACTATTAAAAAAAGGAAAAAATGAACACTAAGCATTTTTTAATTACTATTTTTTATTAACACACAATGAACGTATTCACAATTGAATTTAATACAATTATAGGTAAGTATTGAATTTTTTTAATACAATTAACAGTGAAAAAACTCTGAATTTTTGTAATACAATCTCTCCAGATCAATACATGTTTTTCCTTGTTCTCAATAGTTGGTCAACAAGACTTGTTTGAATTCATCATCATCTTTTCGTCCTTGGTGCACATAGATGTACGTCACGATCTCTTCACGTGGGATTTTGGAAGGACAAGCCGCTACCACTGCCGTAGCAATTTGCGCCTCCGTCACAGCCTGTAGTGCTTCAGTGAGGGACTCGTATGAGGCTACCAGAGTGTTCATGTGAGGTCTGATGAGCTGCAGGACTGTCTCGATGTACTTCTCATATATATAGTGCGACACCTGGTAGGCCAGAGTTTGACGAATTGTACTGGCTAGACGCTGCAACTCCCGCCAGGCGGTTAATTTCAATGTCACCCCTTGAGGACAAGCCACCAGCTCTTGTGTATCTAACCTTTTTCGCCATTTTCGAATATGCACCAGGAGCTGGTCATTGAAATAAGCACAGCTCACATAGAGGTCGTCACCCACAGGAAATTTCGCTTCGTTATTCCCCTGGTCACGAATAACCGCATCGATGGCGTAATCAAGGGCCTCCAGTTTTTGCCAGGTGTCCAAGTTCATGGCTATATGCTTACCAGGTCTGTCGTTAAAGCCCGCTGCATTAAAATGCACTTCCTCGTCTTTGACACTGACCGTCAAATAGGGTGTGAGCTCCCAAATGTCCTTGTCAGCTGCCTGGTGAGCCGCATCGATCAGATTGTTGATCTCCTGGACAGACAGAGGAAGTTGTTTCACTTGCTGGGTCTCAACCACAGGTATTACTAACGGGGTTAGTCGAGGGCGTTTGGCACGTCCAGCCCGTTTAACAGGTGGAGTACTCTCTGGGCTAGCACGTTTGCTACCTGTACGCTCTTCGTCCACCACTAACATAGCCTCATCTGCTAGAAGGGCGTCGTCGGCTATCAATAGATGTGCTAGTTCTTCATTTCCCGTGATCTTCAGACCCTCCACCAAGAGTAGACATGCATAGGGGCCATGGCGCAGTAGAAAGTCGATGAGAGCTTTGTTTTGTCCTGAAAAAGTTTTCTCGGCCATGATATCGTCGACATGCTCTTTCATGAGTATGTGTTCCTGCATAAGGAAATCACATAGTTCACCCACACGCTGTATTTCATCAATGAAGCGAACACGGTTGTTTCGAAGCGACACTTGCACGGTTGGCTCCATGACTATAGGCTCAGGCTGATGAGCAACTGCTACGGTGTAAAAGTAAGGTGAATGGGCACCGGTAAAAGTGAAAAAAGTAAAAGGTTCACAGCCCATACAACACAGGCAAGCTGACTGGATGACTGGCTGGCTGACTGGCTGGCTGGCTAGAGGTGAAGCAGACTAGAGGTGAAACAGGCAGGCTGGCTGGTCAGGTCAGGTAAGTCAGAGTGCTCCACAAAGTAGTGCAATTGAATACACCCCTTTCCCTAAAAATCGACTGCTTTTATACGTTTTTCCCCGGTGAGTGGGTGGGTTCAAAATGGCGGACCCTTATTTTACACACACAACACCAAAAGCCACCATTTTAAACCCACCCACTCACATCCCAGGTCAAATCAGTGCACCCGAGTGAGTGGGTGGGTTCAAAATGGCGGACTTTCAACGTCCCAGAGAAAATAACCGGCCACCATTTTGAACCCACCCACTCACATAGCACTCAATCACCCCGGTGAGTGGGTGGGTTCAAAATGGCGGACCCTTATTTTACACACACAACACCCTCAGCCACCATTTTAAACCCACCCACTCACATCCCAGGTCAAATCAGTGCAACCGAGTGAGTGGGTGGGTTCAAAATGGCGGACTTTCAACGTCCCAGAGAAAATAACCGGCCACCATTTTGAACCCACCCACTCAATCACCCCGGTGAGTGGGTGGGTTCAAAATGGCGGACCCTTATTTTACACACACAACACCCTAAGCCGCCATTTTAAACCCACCCACTCACATCCCAGGTCAATCAGTGCACCCGAGTGAGTGGGTGGGTTCAAAATGGCGGACTTTCAACGTCCCAGAGAAAATAACCGGCCGCCATTTTTAACCCACCCACTCACATCTCAACTCACACATGCGAACCCCCCCTATGGCAACCCAAAAATTAACTCCGCGCATGCGCAGTGAGGCGCTACGACGACGTTTCACTCCTTGTATACTACTCACGTAGTACTCTCGTGCATGAAGAAATATAGTCGTCCACATGTACGACTAAAAAAAGATGCGAATAATGGGAGATGAGTACTAATGCGCAGTGTGTAATGTAATCTATTCCTTTCTCGAAAGTCGAAATTCCATGTCGAGAGCCTCTACTATGTTGAATTTCTTCCCGCCATTTATAGGTCACACGATTGTACTTGACTGCGAACATGAGGAAACAGAATTCAGGCGGTCGCCATCTTGGGTATATATCGTACTGACTTACAAATATTACACAGTGCACATTGCAAATCGCATGAGTGAATAAACATAAACGTATCAAATAAGCCCTCGTGTGCGATGGGTACTGCAAATTTACTGCACATGAGCGATGAGCACTGAACATTTACTGTGTACGGTACTGTACATGTAGTTATCTTGCAGGATATTAGTCTCAGTTAAATTAACACCTCTTATTTTACGCCAGCTAAGGGAGCTATTTTGTTTGCAAACAATATATATATTAATCACTTGTAAGGTCCTTGAAAGATAATCACCACTCATGTAAAGCAGTGCCTCCCATGGACGCTCATTAACGCTTATTCTCCCCAATGTTGCAGAAAAAACACCCACCCAAATCTCACACCCGAATTCCATTCCCGTGAGATTTGAGGTAAATGTGCGTGATATGAAAGGGCATGTATAATGTTTATGCCCTCTTCGTCAGGGAGGGAAGGAAAAAAATCAACGATAAGCATATTATAATTTTTGACTGTATTTTTCACAGCCTGTGGGTGGTAACCCCGTATCTTCTTTGAAGTAAGGCTTTGTTTTCACGATAGCTCGATGCGTGGGATCTCTTTTCATTTCCAATGAAAACAAGTTATACTTTTCAAAACGACCATCACTGTTTTCTTGATGCGGGGGCGCAGGTAGATTTACGCCTGTTATAAGGTATCCTGTCCGGCGGCCTTGATCGCCAAAGCATGGGTAGTACTAGCCTAATCCACAATATAGTCTCAAAGGGTAAGTTCTTCGTCTTTCTATCTCAGACTTCCCTGGAACGTAGCCTGAAAAAATTTATTAGTGGCCGAGCTCTCCGTATCACTGGGCAGACTGTCAGCAGTTCCTAATTCAGTGGGTACATCGGAATCCGGCACCTCAGTGTGCAAGATTTTCTGATGACAAATGTTATCGTAGTGGTGAATCTGTGTCCGCACTCAGAGTAAGAGCCATGTTGACTGTGCACCTCATTTCGGTTAGGGGTTTCCTTATACACGGGCGTCAACGGGCACTGAAGAGTGTTAAGATGGGTGTTGACAGGTGTTACCGAGCGCTCAAGGGCCTCAAATCCATGCCAATTTTCAATTGTTCTGGACAATGCGATCCACTTTGTAAACAGTTGAGTCAGCTTGAGGTGGGAGAAAAGAGGCTAAGGTATAATTCCCCCGTCTTCATCAGCATTTCCATGATGGTCTGAAATGACTCATGCAGGGTCAGCAGGTTCTGAACACGGGTGTCCTCTTTGGATAGTATCCGTTTCTTATGCAACAGAAAACCTACTCGGGTCACCCATTGTAGGTCATGAGCGTGACCAGATGGCAACGCATGCGTTGGTACTGAGCAGTATCGCCTGCCCCCGACTGGTGTAGAGCTACGTCAATAATAGCATCGCTGCTTTCGCGCTAGAGCGAGATGTAGACGGCCTCGAATTCGTGTAGTTCATCGGAACGGCCTGGGGCCTCGAATAGAACTTCGGCTTGGCGTCGCATTCTCGGCCTTCAGCATAGGGTTCACTGTTTACATTGTTTCGTATGAGCGACAGCTCTGGCTTACGCCGCTGCCTAGCTCGTGTATTTCATATGGACTACGAGGTCGACATACTGTTGACGTAAAGCCTGTCGTAATCTGGGTGCAATTGTGTCATGTGCTAACATTACGACTTTCTCTTTCGTATAACCTCTGTGGAGAAACTTGTCCCCTGTGTCCATGCTTTGCTTGAAAAGATCCTGCCATATCATTGGGTTTACAGCGGTTCTGTCCAGGCTTGGAATCCCTTTCTATGGGGTTGGGTTAGTGGTATGAAGTGGGCTCGCGGTATGGAAGCGGGCCAGGCATCGTGTTGTTCACCAATCCAATCGACATAGCGCAAATTCGCGAGTTCGAAAGTCGAATTTATCCTTAGAACAGCGACAATGTCAGGCGTGCGCTTTAACTCATGACGAGTCGGCCGTATGGCTACCTGTTTGTGGACTTAAAACCCTATACCACCGAAGATCGCCGATTAGCGACCCACCTATTACCCGATGCGTGAATGCAATCTTTCCCTACTACTCCTATATTGCGCATATACACTACGACGCCAGTTCCGGTGAAATCCACACCAGTCTTAATCTACACACCGGGAGCTTCAAAACGACACACTGCACGACTCATTGGCGTTTTTAGATCGCCTAAAGATGCCTTGCCAACTCCAAAATGCCATCTCTCTCTAATTCTCCTCGAAGGCTCAAGCGAACTGTGACATCCGTTCCGGTAAAACCCATCCCAGTCGTAGTCTACCAAACGAGAGCTTCGAGATGATACCCGGCACACGGCATTTGGACCACGGGTGTCCTCTAGATCGCCCAAATCGTCCACACTAGGGAGTGCGCATGCGAACGATGACGTTACCCGCTGATGTCACACCACGGCTCTGAGATCCCTCCAGCCCTACATCGTAAGTTCGATTGATAGAACCCCACACCCCACCTTCTACCCCAAAAGGAAATGATGATTCATGTGATAGGTCCACCATTCCGACCTTTTAGGTGAAATTTCCTGTGAAATCTTTTTCGTTTTTCCCTCCCCCGACCCACCCTGCGTACGGGCCTGATTATTCTACATTTTCTTGCTTTCTCAACAGAGAGCCATGCCTTCGTGATAGCGAAATCGAAGAAGCGAGTCTCTCGGGATGTGAATAATTTTCTTGTAGAGCTTGACCCAAATCATCCTCGCGAGCCAATGTATCGATCGATCCTCGCGAGCCAATGTATCGATCGATCTGTTAGGATCGATACATTGGCAGACAGGCTTGTTTAGTTATCCATAGTAGTTCTGGATATAAACAGATCAAGGGATTTCCTCTAAATCAAACCAATCAGTGAACGCGCTCAGCTAGCTGATATCGCCAATCCGCTGCTAGATATGAGATGTGACTGATTTAACTTTTATTGCTGGCGAAACTACTTTGATGTCGGACTGAAATCGACCTGGGAAGTCAAAGCAAAATACGCAGGCTTGGGATAACGACATGCTGATTCAAAACAAGAGCGGGGGGTGAAATGTACGACATCGTATAACAGAGACAACGACTGAAGAACGCATTCGAATCACCAAAAATGTCCAGGTAAACCCTCTGCGAGGAATTAGGATTTACCTGAACTTTGTGAAGATGGACCCAAATATATAGTATGAAAAGTGTCAACCCTCTACAAAAATAAATAGGGGGCGAACCGAAATGTCCCCTCCTCCCAAGACTGTTAGCCACCAAACCGCTCAGGCCTGGCAGAGTTATGGGCGAATTCATATGGGACCGTTGATCTTGAAACTTGCAATATCTCAAAATTGTCATGCAATAGAGACATCGTAATTGAAATATCTTGGGTGCATTACTTATGTTGGGTAACATCGCTATTTACAGTTCAGTAGTCTCATTTACTAACCCTGTGAAGTTCTCACCTGCGTGACCTGGCTCGTGACCGGACCCCCCTCCACTTAATATAGTAACTTTCCCAGCCGAGATGACATCATCAATGTCACTCCGGATGACTACACGATGACCTTTAAGGAGTCGTAACCCTGGGTTCACAGCGACAAGACCCTCTAAGTTGTCATCCACACACCGGTCAACGTCGTTTATCAGCTTCTTTGATACAGACATACCGATACTGTCAAATGGACCATGAACGAAGACAGTTCAGTGCATTAAGTGGTTTATATGGTGTTCTATTTGTGCCAAGTTATCGTCGCCTTTTAAAAACGCGACGTCGCCTTTTGAAACGCGACGTCGTGTTTCGAAACGCGACGTCGCGTTTTTAAAACACGACGTCGCCTTTTGGAAAACACGACGTCGCGTTTCTTTCCTATGTTTTTGCATTGTAAAACTCGACACAACGGAACTCGACGTCGCGTTTTCAAAAGGCGACGTCGCGTTTCAAAACGCGTCACCTTTTTAAACGCGACGTCGCCTTTCGAAACGCGACGTCGCCTTTTGAAAACGCGACGTCGCCTTTTAAAAAACACGACGTCGCGTTTTAAAACGCGACGTCGCGTTTCTTTCCTATCTTTTAACATTGCCAAACAAGACGTGGGTGAAACACGACGTCGCCTTTTGAAAACGCGACGTCGAGTTCCGTTGTGTCGAGTTTTACAATGCAAAAACATAGGAAAGAAACGCGACGTCGCGTGTTTTAAAAGGCGACGTCGTGTTTTCCAAAAGGCGACGTCGTGTTTTAAAAACGCGACGTCGCGTTTCGAAACACGACGTCGCGTTTCAAAAGGCGACGTCGCGTTTCAAAAGGCGACGTCGCGTTTTGAAAAGGCGACGGAAACTTGGCACAAATAGAACACCATAGGTTTAGGATTGGATATCTGCTCCATAGCTACGATGAGTATCATTGTGGAGTTACACTATCATATGTTGCATTATTCTGTAAAAACGTGGATGACCTACAATGAATGATACGAACAGAACATGTATATATGTACCAACTCTATCACCAGAAATATGAGCACGTTTAGTATTCAGGTATTGGTATTTTACAAAACGGCAGCACAATGACAAGAGACTGAAGTTCCTGAATACGTGAAAAGATGACCTGGGTAGTGCGAACATGACGAGAACTAGTCAGGTCTGACCACCGAGTTCAGCTCGGCGCCCTCCAGATATAACACATTAGTGAGCTGACACTTTTCTTACATTGTTAGACTTAATATTACCTGATAATTCCGCAGGGTATTGAATCTTGAAACCTTGACAAAAACACATTTCACAAAGGCTGGACGGATAACCCCGTACATGTGCGATAAACCTTGGATTAGGACGCCACTTGAAAACTGGAGCAAACAGCTGAATGTCAACGAACTAGGCTAGCGCACCAGTTACACTGTAACAAGAGCTTAATTGACACTATGGACTAACGTCATTAAATCTACGATTTATTTTATGTAAATATAGTACGTTCTGGCAAGACCAGTCGAGTAGGATCAAAGAAGCATGGTTTGGCCATACCAATCGAGTAGGGCCATAGAAGCATGTTCTGGCCAATCGAGCAGGGCCATTCAACAAGAGTGAGTGAGTGAGTGAGTGAGTGAACGGGTGGGATTCAATGTCGTTTCCAACAATTTTTCAGCCATATCACGACGGTGCCTGCATGTGGAAATCGAGAGTGCCCACAGTTACTATTATCATGGAAAATTATCAACCCATGCAGTACAGGACCTGGACCGGGGCCATTCAACAATATACTACAAGTGTTAGAGAGAGAGAGAGAGAGAATGAAGATTTAATTCCATATTCCATATAACAATATTAGCACCAAATTCAAAAAGACAATCATAGTATACATAAACATAGGCTTGTTTCTTGCAAGAGAGAAGCGGTCAACAGTTTTCAATGATGCCGGCAAGACATCATGATGTTCCAAAAATATCAAATTCGTATTGCTGATCAGTATTCCTAATCCATAATATTCGTTGTAAAGTCGTCATCTAAAGAATGATGTAGCTCAGTCACGCTTTGATTGTGACTGTTCATATGAGTACCATGAGAATCTTGGAGTACATGGGTTGATACGGCCCCTAGCCCTGGGTTAAGCGGAATTAGACACAAGTTACGAAACGTACCGACATAGATCTTGCACGCTACGCTCGTATTTTGTTATCAGCATGCGATATGTATCGCCAAATTTGAGAAACGTTGAGTGGAGGCGCTTGGTGGTGTAGCCCTGTTTTATAAGTTTATGCAACAATGTTTCGTGACGTTGATTAAAATCGTCACATCTAACACAGGATCTAGCAAATGCTACTAGGCGTGATATGTATACGCCATATGCAGGTCCCACTGGAATATTACTCTCCAGAAAGGGATAGTTTACGATGTCGAAATTGTAATCATCTTTTTTGTCATAGAGTCGACGAGAGAGAAGGTCCGCTTCATTTTTATAGAGACATAGGTCTAAATATCACGCTCCTGTAGGGCTATCTGTAGTTTCCTTCAAATCCAGTGAAGGTGGATATATATCCTTCAACGCGTCATATATAGCGATTATCCACAGCGAGAAGATCGTCTATATAGCGTTTGGTGAATGAGAAGGAACGGGCTTTGAATGGATCGGTTTTTGAAAGCGCCTGCATATATTCATATTCATAAGAGAACAGATATAGGTCAGCCAACAGGGGTGCACAATTAGTACCCATTGGAATACCAATATGCTGTTGATATATTGTGTTGCCAAATTTCACATAGATACATGTCTGTACGGTATGTGGCTTTTGGCATCAAGTTCTTCCGTAAGACATTTTGAGTTTTTCAATAT
Source organism: Hanleya hanleyi (assembly GCA_036873755.1). Taxonomy (NCBI): domain Eukaryota; kingdom Metazoa; phylum Mollusca; class Polyplacophora; order Lepidopleurida; family Hanleyidae; genus Hanleya; species Hanleya hanleyi. The sequence goes on along the minus strand of JAVTVY010005145.1, from coordinate 30,392 downwards.
CCACATACATTCAACGCCAGAGTTTTTAGAAATAGTGGGGCTATACCTCTCCCAAAATGCTTTTACCTTATGGAGGGCCCTCGTCAACAGGGTTGAAAGAAGCTTGGTGGTGCAGCGTCTAGAACCAGCTATGAATCTAGCTTTGTTTGGTGATTTATGCATTTTGGGAGTCCAGTATACTTTTGGTATATCGTTATGTTTGGTTGGAAGACAAATACCTCTTTCCCTGAGAAACGTTTTGTGGTTGTTAAATAAATCTTCCAGAGTAAATGCAGTTTGAGAGTAAGTAGACGTGTTTGATGACGATACGTTTAGACTCAATTCTTCAACCAGCACCTGGTAATAGTAATATTTACATATGAATATTATATTATTTGGAGCTTTGTCTGCTGGGACTTTGACGAATTTACTCTGGAGATTTGCTAGAACTTTTTGCGAATTGGGGCTTCCCAGTACTTGTTTTGCTTGGGGAAGGGTACTTCTGTCAATATGGCGGATTGTTTCAACGACCTTGCTCTTGGTGAGGTCCAGCCAATCAGCGAGCACTGTAGGTTCAACTTTTTCTCGCTTAGACCAATCAATAACGTATTGTTCCAAAACAGACATGACTATCTTCTGGTCGGCCTTCAGATTTATTTTTCTCGGCTCTCTATATTTAGGTCCCCTCATCAGGAGTAATCTTAGGTCTTGACCACTCACCACATCAAGGTCACCAGTCACAACATGTTTGCACGGTGCATAGATAAAGTTCGACGATTCACAATCACAACTATAGCCCCCCGGCGTGTATAAGTTCCAGTCAAACTCCTTGACAGCATTAGAGTAATTGAATATTTTGGTGGCTATAGATTTAGATTACTTATATGAAATGCAAGGAGGTTCTGTGAACTTAAAATAGTTTGGTACAGTGTTGCGTACCTCTGGATCATTCAGGATTCGAGGTAAATTAATAGTGTCCAGCCGTTTATCTAGGTAGTTGAGTTTCAAAAGCCGATCTTGGGATGTTTCGATTATGTTCACTGGATGATACAACCGAAAATACGCTATATCTTGACATACTTTAGTGGTTTTGGGTGGTATTGTGTTTCCTGAAGACGCAGATTGTTGTATATCTCTGACAATATGATTTAAAGCTCTCAGAGGTAACGCATACACGTTTGGATCCCCTTTAATAAATCACAGCTGATGTATGACACGTGACTACTGAAATCCCGGTGAAATTACCTCAAACGATCAGTTGAGACGGCGAAAGGAACCCTGGTGAAGCTTGCTACTTCGTTGGTGATGACGTCAGTCAGGAAGGCGGAAGTGTTGAAGCGATAACATGCAAATGGAGGACAGTGAACTTTGCGGTCGTCGTGTGAATTAACTTGAGAGAGTTGGAAGCTGAGATTTACCAGTTACGTCCGTTATGAATTATGGTTTGTTCCTCCATAGCCATATTTTCCCAGCGAAGTAAAGATAAACTGATCGGGGATTGCTGTAAAATGACATTAAAGAGGGCGCTGGCATCGTCGACTTCTGTTTCTACCTTTATCCGCAGAAGAGCGGTACGCCTATATAAGACAGACTCCAGCTGAAACGAGGCAGACCACCAGAAATGTCGAGGTGAGAGGACGTCCAGATATAGTGGGGAGAAGAAATCTTATACCTTGCCGCCGCCGGGCCGGAGAAGGGCCGCAACCAGGCCGCCGAATTGGAGAAGAGCCGCCGCCGAATTTAATAGCATACATTTACACACACTAACATTCATACGTCCGGGCTGCGTTTACTTTAATCTCATCTCTACCTGACTCAACCGTATTGCACAGTTGTGCGGATACAGCACTGGGAAATTAGAGTATAGACACTTATCTTTAACGGTTATTCCTATCTCTACCTGACTGGTCCGTATCGCACAGACGTGCAGGTCTAGCTCTGGGAACTAACTAACGGCGTTAGTGGTGACAGCGTGGCCATACCTTAACTTCATCTCTACCTGTCTCGTCAGTATTGCACAGACGTGCGGGTACGGCACTGTGGTTAATGGTATCGATATAGCTGTAGCCGGTAGGAGATGCTCGTCTCTGTGAAGAGGGTACAGCTAAACCAAATCAAGCACAGATTCTACATAAACAATTATTCATGCACACACGTACTTGAAATACATTCACGCTAACACTCACAAGCTACAGGCTTTAGTCTAGAGCTTGATATATATACACTTACCCAAATAATCGTACCATAAACGATTATCCACTCACACCCCCATAAGCATACAGTCTCTCACAACCCTGTACATACGTTAAATAGTTCATGGCCAATCATATATTAATACTGTCTCATACAGTAGTATTAAAAGAGGGTTCCTAGATCCGGTGACCATCTATTAGCGAGGTCCATGCAGTAGTGGGAGAAGAGGGTTCCTAGACCAGGTGACCTTACAGTAGTGAGAAAAAAGGGTTACTAGACCAAGTGCCTACCCATCCACCGGGTGTTATCGACGTCTGTGTCGCCAGATCCTATGTGGACCGTGTAGCCGTGAACTCTAGCCTTGATGATTCGTCCTTGGAGCCGGCCGCGGAGTGAGTCGCCGTGAGCGGGGTCGCTGAAGCCTGGTGGTTTATTCCTACGAGGGGTGCCGTCTGCTGCTGTGGTGAGCCGTGCAGTTGATTAGTCCTGCGGTGTTACAGAGAGACGGGCCGGTGCCGTAGAAGCCTTTGTACTGTGAGAGTACTGTCGTGCCCAGGCCGTTCGCATCCATTGACAGTTACCAGCGCTTGGAGGAGCCAGGTCGTGTAAGACGAGACACGACGACGGCAAGAAGTCCATACAGCCCGAGTGAAGAAGACCAGGGCAAGGAATTACAAGCGTCTAGTCCGTCATTCATAATCCAGCCGTCGTCCATTAGAGAATATCCGCGTCCATAATCCAAAGACCTATTGCATTTTCCACATAACAGTATTAGCACCAAATTCAAAAAGACAATCATAGTGTACAAAAACATAGGCTTGTTTCCTGCAAGAGAGAAGCGGTCAACAGTTTTCAATGATGCCGGCAAGACATCATGATGTTCCAAAAATATCAAATCCGTATCGCTGATCAGTATTCTTAATCCATAATATTCGTTATAGAGTCGTCATCTAAAAAAAAGATGTATCTCAGTCACGCTTTGATTGTGACTATTCATATGAGTATCATGAGGATCTTGAAGTACATGGGTTCATACGGCCTCTAGCCCCGGGTTAAGCGGAATTAGACACAAGTTACGAAACGTAGCGCCATAGATCTTGCACGCTACGTTCGTATTTTGCTATCAGCATGCGATATGTATCGCCAAATTTGAGAAACTTTGAGTGGAGGCGCTTGGTGGAATAGCCCTGTTTTATAAGTTTCTGCACAATGTTTTGTGACGTTGATTAAAATCATCACATTTAACACAGGATCTAGCAAATGCTACTAAGCGAGATATGTATACGCCATATGCAGGTCCCACTGGAATATTACTATCCAGAAAGGGATAGTTTACGATGTCGAAATTGTAATCATCTCTTTTGTCATAAAGTCGACGAGAGAGAATGCCCGCTTCATTTTTTATAGAGATAGAGATCTAAATAAGATGTGCCTGTAGGGCTATCTGTAGTTTCCTTCAAATCCAGTGAAGGTGGATATATATCCTTCACTGCGTCATTTATATAGCGATTATCCACAGCGAGAAGATCGTCTATATAGCGTTTGGTGAATGAGAAGGAACGGGCTTTGAATGGATCGGTTTTTGAAAGCGCCTGCATATAGTCATATTCATAAGAGAACAGATACAGGTCAGCCAACAGGGGTGCACAATTAGTACCCATTGGAATACCTATATGCTGCTGATATATTGTGTTGCCAAATTTCACATAGATATTTTTAATGAGAAATTCAAGCAACTCTATCAACAAAAAAACATCCCATGAATGATATCTCTTGTATGTAGTAGAGCTAAAGAATGCTTTATGGCTTCCGACATTAATATATCTACGATCAGTTTTCTTGAACACAGATACTATTAATGAACTTAGACGGTCAATAAGGTCCTGATGAGGGATTGTAGTATAGAGAGTCGAGAAATCCCATGTGGATACATGTCTGTACGGTATGTGACCTTTAGCATCAAGTTCTTCCGTAAGACATTTTGAGTTTTTCAATATCCACATACATTCAACGCCAGAGTTCTTAGAAATAGTGGCGCAATACCTTTCCCAAAATGCTTTTACCTCCTGAAGGGCCCTCGTCAATAGGGTTGAAAGAAGCTTGGTGGTGCAGCTTCTAGAACCAGCTATGAATCTAGCTTTGTATGGTGATTTATGCATTTTGGGAGTCCAGTATATTTTTGGTATGTCGTTATGATTGGTTGGAAGACAAATACCTCTTTCCCTGAGAAACTTTTTGTGATTGTTAAATAAATCTTCCAGAGTAAATGCAGTTTGGGAGTAAGTAGACGTATTTGATGAAGATATGTCTACACTCAATTCTTTAACCAGCACCTGGTAATAGTAATATTTACATATGAATATTATATTATTCGGAGCTTTGTCTGCTGGGACTATGACGAATTTACTCTGGAGATTTGCTAGAACTTCTTGCGAATTGAGGTTTCTCAGAACTTGTTTTGCTTGGGGAAGAGTACTTCTGTCAATATGGCGGATTGTTTCAACGACCTTGCGCTTGGTGAGGTCCAGCCAATCAGCGAGTACTGTAGGTTCAACTTTTTCTCGCTTAGACCAATCAATAACGTACTGTTCCAATGCAGACAGGACTATCTTCTGGTCGGCCTTCAGATTTATTCTTCTTGGCTCTCTATATTTAGGTCCCTTCATCAGGAGTAATTTCAGATCCTTATCACTCACCACATCAAGGTCACCAGTCACAATATGTTTGCATGGTGTATAGATAAAGTTCGACGACTCACAATCACAACTATAGCCTCCTGACGTGTATAAGTTCCAGTCAAACTCCTGGACAGCATTGGAGTAATTGAATATTTTGGTGGCTATAGATTTAGTGTACTTATATGAAATGCAAGGAGGTTCTGTGAACTTAAAATAGTTTGGTACAGCGTTGCGTACCTCTGGATCATTCAGGATTCGAGGTAAATTAATGATGTCCAGTCCTTTATCTAAGTAGTTGAGTTTCAAGAAAAGCCGATCTTGAGAGGTTTCGATTATGTTCACTGGACGATACAACCGAAAATACGCTATATCTTGACATACTTTAATGATTTTTGATGGTATTATATTTCCTGAAGACGCAGATTGTTGTATATCTCTGGCTATTTGATCTAAAGCTCTCAGAGGTAACGCATACAGAACTGTACGTAAGCTATGTATACTATTGGGTGTGTTAGTCAAACCCACTAAGTAATTTAAAGTGATATGATCGTGAATCATCGAACTATTAAACTTTCGCCAACCATGGCTGCGATGTCTCCGTTGATGGGGTTTAAATAGTTGGGTAATGTTGGATATATTTGAACGGCGGTTTGTAGCATTGCCGAACCCACTGACATTATCATTTAAACCAAACGGAAACACTGACCCAAGTTCTAGCATCCAGAATAATTCCCGCTCTCGGATTTTTCTCTCAAATCCAAAAGGGGAATCCTTAGTAGATGGATAGACGACGTCTATGATCTGAATACTAAAGTTATCCCAGCCGTGGTCGGGTCCAGAAAAATGCCTACCTATAAGCAATTGCTTTTTCCTAACGGATTTTCTGTGACCGTTCACCCTAAGATGGAGTCTTTGGGTGGTCTTGCCAACATACTGTTGACCACACCTCTTACAGGAAACTAAATAAATACAGTTTGTAGTAGAACAACTAAGATCAACATACGAGTTAACAGAATATGAGTTACCAGTTAACGTGGAACTAAATGAAGCTGAAGTATTAAAGAGTGGACACGTGAGGCATCCACGATGTCCACACTTAGAAATTTTGAAATTATTACATGTAGAATTCGGTGCTAAACAATCATCAAGCGCAATATTACAAGGTTTGATGTCGTGGCCTTGCTTTGCTGTCAGAAATATATCTGTCATTTGGATTGAAAAAGGTCTTAGTGCATTTCGAACTTTTAGAGACTCGGCCGAGAAACCTGCACTAAGGTTCCTCGGGTCTGTCTTCATATTTTTTCTTATAGTTGTGCTCATTATGTTTGTTGGGTGTGACGGTACCACGCCGTGGCGAGACTATTTGGCTCATTTCGGTCATTGCGTCGTTATAAATGAGTGGACATACCAGCAACAGAGTCAATACCTGGCCGTCGCTTTGTGGGGGTCAGCACAGCAAGTACTAACCAAGTAAGTTTGCACCGGACAGTACCGACTATGACCGTCTGAAGGAAGCCTTGGAGACGCTGGACATAACCACGGAGGGGCCAGGTCGTGTAAGACGAGACACGACGTAAAGTCCATCCATACGGGAGTGGACGAAGATCAGGGGAAGGAAGATAGACGCTGGACCCTACCACGAAGATCAGGGGAAGGAAGATAGACACTGGACCCTAACACGAAGACTAGGGGAAGGAAGATAGACGCTGGACCCAACCGCGAAGGAACCGGTCGTGACCAGACTGTGGCTGTGACCAGGCCTGATCGCGATATAGCTAGGGCTATATAATTTGTATATATCTATCTATTATCTTGGACTTCGGTTAAAGATAACTATAAGAGTACAGGTAAACGTAATTCATAGATCAGGGATCTTCTTTTCAGGAAATATACGCTACCGCGATCTGAATCCTGTATACGTGCTCATAGAATTATATGTCAGTATTGTATTAATTTGCTTTGGTTGTCATTACAGGTCTTCCTTTCCAACCTCCTCGATCCAGACAAGGTGACAGGTTGAATCGAACTCCCTCGTTGACCAAGATCAGTACACGAGTGCGTTCCCGGTAGCCTGACAGTTTGTCTTGGGGAACTTGCGCACTCTCTTGTGGATCTGAAACGTCCATTCCCCACGAAACGTTTCAATTGGTGGCAGCGGTGTGATGGCCAACACCTGGGAGTCGAAGGAAAGGAGACCAAGCCTGGCGGATAGAATGGATCCGGACCAGACAACCATGAATATAACTGAAGATTTCGTCGACGAGTTAAGACGACCTGGAGCCATGGACCAACCACTTGACGGAAGAGGAGCCCGACGGAAATTCTCCACGACACCGAGTCCTCTGGAACGACGTGAGACGTGAAGAGGCGTTGGTTCCGGGCGATCGACTACAGCAAATCCAGGTTATGAAAATCTGTACATATCGAAGCTGGGACCGCTGCTGTTAGCACCATCGGCCGATTCGACACCACGACCTTCAGCGGAGTCGGCTACCGAGGATCAACTGATCAGCTGGGGTCGTGAGCCAGTAGACATGGTAAACGAGCAGCCCGACGTTGACCTGAGGCGAAAGTTAGAAGAGCAGCGTAATGTCTCAAACGCATTATGCACAGCGGTGACCGCCATGATGGGACAGATGTCCACGATGCTGGGAAATCAAAGTACCAGTGACGAGATGACTCAACCGAATGGTGAAGATTACAATCATCCTGGTCCGGCCGGACTGGAAAGAGGGCGCCGAGCCGCAGAGACGCCACTATGGGGTCGAGATGAAGCCGTATCTGGGACGACGCCGAGATATGTCGGGTCGCCGCCAAGAAGAAGCCGGGATGAACCACCTTCAGTTACATGGGATCAGCCGTTACAAACGTCAACGCCCATGGGGGAACCTAGACGGCCGAAGACGACGATGGTGAAGGCCGCTACCTACGACGGTACCACGCCGTGGCGAGACTATTTGGCTCATTTCGGTCATTGCGTCGTTATAAATGGGTGGACATACCAGCAACAGAGTCAATACCTGGCCGTCGCTTTGTGGGGGTCAGCACAGCAAGTACTAACCAAGTAAGTTTGCACCGGACAGTACCGACTATGACCGTCTGAAGGAAGCCTTGGAGAAGCGCTTTGCTCCACCGAATCAGATGGACCTGCACAAGTCACAACTAAGATCAAGACACCGCGGAAAGGATGAAGATCTTCCGGGCCTGGCTCAAACGTTGATCCGCCTAGCACAGGACGACATTCAAGATACCCATGCCAAGGATCAGTTCATGAACGCCATTGGTGATGTGCTGAGATTTCAAGTCTGGCAGACAAGGCCTAAGACCTTGGATGCGGCGGTTCATGCGGCCGTAGAGCTGGAAGCATTCAAGATCTCCCAGCGTCGGAAACCCTGGCCGACAGCCAAGTCAACTGCCCCGGAGAAGGATGGGGAGGCAACCGCATCCGCGGAAGAGGTTGAAACGGAGAATCAACGGTTGAGGGAAGAAAAACAGATGTTAATGGAGATGATTCAACGAAACACTGAATCACAGCGACAGCAATGGCCACGACGATACCAGTCGAGATAGGAACATGGACGTAGGCGAGAACAACCATACGGCAGCCATGATCGAACAACAGAATGCTGGCCGTGCGGAAAAGACGTACATTACCGTGCAAATTGTCCAGAGTTGCGCAGGTCGGATGATCATCAACCCCCAGGACAACCGAAACCCCCACCGAAACCTCCTACGGTGAATAACTGTGGTGAGGCCGGATTGTATTTCCCGGCCAAGATGGGATCCGTACGATTGTGGTGCTGCGTCGACACAGGTGCATCGGTTTCACTTCTGAACATGCGGGTGTACAGCCTGCTGAGTCCCCGACTTAGGCCGGCTTTGAGAAGTCCCACCTTTGCGTTCATTCGTATGGCCGATGGTACAACTATGCCACTACAAGGTGAAGTAGACTTTAAGATAACTACAGATGGAACTACCCGGACTCAGATGATGATTGTTGGAACCCAAGAGTGGATGCCCTCCTTGGTTATGATTTCCTGAGTACCCACTGTACTGTGATTGATACGGAGAAGCACCGGGTGAAGTATGGCGGGCGATATGTACAGTCTGAGGTCGTGGAGAGCCACGAATGCCATCGGGTGTCTGTAACGGAGACTTTTACTATCCCAGCTGGAGCTGAGGCAGTGGTGACGGGGACAGTCCGAGGTGCTCTACCGGGAGAGGTCGGAATGGTGGAAAATATTACTGAGTTCACACAGAAGACCGGAACCATGGTGTCCAGAGCCCTGGCCGAAGTTAACCGTGACAATGAAGTTACCCTGCGCTTCCTTAACTTGTCCACTGACCCTACCATAGTCCAGGCCGGCACCCTGTGTGGCAGTCTGACTGAAGTCGAGGTGGTGGATAATTCAGCTCCACTTACAGCAAAGCTTCTGAACCAGAATAGTCCAGCCTCCGGTGAAGCAACGGTGCCAACCCCAAGATGTCCACAGCACCTACGGGTCTTTGTACAACAAGTCCAGTCAGGGATTAGAAGTCGAACGAGCTTTGGCTGTAGAAGACCTTGTTACTCGCTTCACCCATTTGTTCGCCAAGGATGACAGTGATTTGGGGCGAACAACGATGGTGCAACATCACATCAAGACAGGGTGTGCGCCCCCTATCCGGATTCCTCCACGACGTCCACCCCTTCATGCTCGTGGAATAACAGATGATCAGGTTGAAGACATGCTGAAGCGGTGAGTTATCGAGTCATTCAATGGGCCTTGGTCTGCACCGGTCGTCCTAGTGCGGAAGAAGGATGAGAAAATGCGATTCTGTGTCGACTATAGGGCCCTTAACAAAGTGACAGAGAAAGATGCCTACGCCCTGCCGAGAATCGACGAGTCCCTGGATTCTCTCTCTGGTGCCTGCTGGTGGAGTAGGCTCGACCTGATGTCAGGGTACTGGCAGGTCGAGGTGGCCCCGGAAGACAGATGCCACCCACCGGGGACTGTACCAATTCCGGGTCATGCCATTCGGCCTTTGAAACGCTCCAGGGACCTTTGAGCGATTAATGGAGGCTGTTTTAGCAGGCCTCCATTACGAGGCGTCCTTGGTATATCTCGACGACATAATAGTTTTCGGACGTACCTTCGAGGAGAGGATCCAACGACTGGAGGAAGTCTTCCAGAGACTGCAACAGCACGGCCTTAAACTGAAGCCCTCGAAATGTGTCATCGAGAAACGACAAGTCCTCTACCTAGGTCACGTGGTGACACAAGATGGGATTGGTACCAATCCGGAGAAGATTCGGGCTGTACGAGATTGGCCAACGCCTGTTTCCCAGACGGAGGTCAGGAGTTTTCTCGGCTTGTGTGGGTACTATCCGCGTTTTATACGAGACTTTGCAACTGTAGCAGCTCCGCTACATCGACTGACGGAGAAAAAGGCGGTATTTCTGTGGGATGATACAGCCCAGACGGCATTTGACCACCTGAGACAGAAGCTGACGACCGCACCTATGTTAGTGATGCCGGATTTCCGACAGTCCTTTATCCTGGACACAGATGCCAGCAATTTCGGCATTGGGGCCGTGTTGTCCCAGGAGATCAACGGAGAAGAAAAGGTCGTAGCCTATGCCAGCAGGGTGTTGTCCAAAACCGAACGTGCCTACTGTGTCACTAGACGGGAACTTCTGGCTGTTGTGTACTTTGTAAAGTACTTCCGGCATTATCTGTTCGGCCGAAAATTCCTGTTGCGCACTGGCCATGGGTCCCTGAGGTGGTTAATGCGGTTTAAGGATCCGGAGGGGCAGTTGGCTCGCTGGATACAGGCCCTCGGCGTCTACGATTTGGAAATTCAGCACCGGCCAGGACGGAAGCACGGAAATGCTGACGCCATGAGTCGAATCTCGTGTAAACAGTGTGGACGAACAGGTTCTGAAGGTCAAGAAGTTGTTCGTGTTACGGAGATAGTACCGCCGCCTGCGGCCTCGGGTCTAAACTGCTGGACTGCTGGTGTTTATCTGGAAAATTTGAAACCTCTTCCTCGGACTTCATTTCTTAAGTATAGCCTGCTGCTACCTAAAATGCAAGGCGACCTACACATAGGTCCATCATGAAGACCAGTCATCACCTGGACGAGGACATGGAACTACCACCCATCGAAGCCCTGCAAAATGCGATCGAAATGCGTAAACATATGTTCCAGGACATGTTGCCGTTACAGTATCCTGGACTACCCGACGAGGTTTAGTACAAAAAGACAAGAGCAAACTATTACAAGCGTCTAGTCCGTCATTCATAATCCAGCCGTCGTCCATTAGAGAATATCCGCGTCCATAATCCAAAGACCTATTCCATTTTCCACATAACAGTATTAGCACCAAATTCAAAAAGACAATCATAGTATACATAAACATAGGCTTGTTTCCTGCAAGAGAGAAGCGGTCAACAGTTTTCAATGATGCCGGCAAGACATCATGATGTTCCAAAAATATCAAATCCGTATCGCTGATCAGTATTCTTAATCCATAATATTCGTTATAGTCGTCATCTAAAAAAGATGTATCTCAGTCACGCTTTGATTGTGAGTGTTCATATGAGTACCATGAGGATCTTGAAGTACATGGGTTCATACGGCCCCTAGCCCCGGGTTAAGCGGAATTAGACACAAGTTACGAAACGTAGCGCCATAGATCTTGCACGCTACGTTCGTATTTTGTTATCAGCATGCGATATGTATCGCCAAATTTGAGAAACTTTGAGTGTAGGCGCTTGGTGGAATAGCCCTGTTTTTTAAGTTTCTGCACCAATGTTTTGTGACGCTGATTAAAATCGTCACATTTAACACAGGATCTAGCAAATGCTACTAAGCGAGATATGTATACGCCATATGCAGGTCCCACTGGAACATTACTATCCAGAAAGGGATAGTTTACGATGTCGAAATTGTAATCATCTCTTTTGTCATAAAGTCGACGAGAGAGAATGCCCGCTTCATTTTTATAGAGGTAGAGATCTAAATAAGATGTGCCTGTAGGGCTATCTGTAGTTTCCTTCAAATCCAGTGAAGGTGGATATATATCCTTCACTGCGTCATTTATACAGCGATTATCCACAGCGAGAAGATCGTCTATATAGCGTTTGGTGAATGAGAATGAACGGGCTTTGAATGGATCGGTTTTTGAAAGCGCCTGCATATAGTCATATTCATAAGAGAAAAGATACAGGTCAGCCAACAGGGGTGCGCAATTAGTACCCATTGGAATACCTATATGCTGCTGATATATTGTGTTGCCAAATTTCACATAGATATTTTTAATGAGAAATTCAAGCAACTCTATAAACAAAGAAACATCCTATGAATGATATCTCTTGTATGTAGTCGAGCTAAAGAATGCTTTATGGCTTCCGACATTAATATATCTACGATCAGTTTTCTTGAACACAGATACTATTAATGAACTTAGACGGTCAATAAGGTCCTGATGAGGGATTGCAGTATAGAGAGTCGAGAAATCCCATGTGGATACATGTCTGTACGGTATGTGACCTTTAGCATCAAGTTCTTCCGTAAGATATTTTGAGTTTTTCAATATCCACATACATTCAACGCCAGAGTTCTTAGAAATAATGGCGCAATACCTTTCGCAAAATGCTTTTACCTCTTGAAGGGCCCCCGTCAATAGGGTTGAAAGAAGCTTGGTGGTGCAGCTTCTAGAACCAGCTATGAATCTAGCTTTGTATGGTGATTTATGCATTTTGGGAGTCCAGTATAGTTTTGGTATGTCGTTATGATTGGTTGGAAGACAAATACCTCTTTCCCTGAGAAACTTTTTGTGATTGTTAAATAAATCTTCCAGAGTAAATGCAGTTTGGGAGTAAGTAGACGTATTTGACGAAGATATGTCTACACTCAATTCTTTAACCAGCACCTGGTAATAGTAATATTTACATATGAATATTATATTATTCGGAGCTTTGTCTGCTGGGACTATGACGAATTTACTCTGGAGATTTGCTAGAACTTCTTGCGAATTGAGGTTTCTCAGAACTTGTTTTGCTTGGGGAAGAGTACTTCTGTCAACATGGCGGATTGTTTCAACGACCTTGCTCTTGGTGAGGTCCAGCCAATCAGCGAGTACTGTAGGTTCAACTTTTTCTCGCTTAGACCAATCAATAACGTACTGTTCTAATGCAGACAGGACTATCTTCTGGTCGGCCTTCAGATTTATTCTTCTTGGCTCTCTATATTTAGGTCCTTTCATCAAGAGTAATTTCAGATCCTTATCACTCACCACATCAAGGTCACCAGTCACAATATGTTTGCATGGTGTATAGATAAAGTTCGACGATTCACAATCACAACTATAGCCTCCTGACGTGTATAAGTTCCAGTCAAACTCCTGGACAGCATTGGAGTAATTGAATATTTTGGTGGCTATAGATTTAGTGTACTTATATGAAATGCAAGGAGGTTCTGTGAACTTAAAATAGTTTGGTACAGCGTTGCGTCCCTCTGGATCATTCAGGATTCGAGGTAAATTAATGATGTCCAGTCCTTTATCTAAGTAGTTGAGTTTCAAGAAAAGCCGATCTTGAGAGGTTTCGATTATTTTCACTGGACGATACAACCGAAAATACGCTATATCTTTACATACTTTAATGATTTTTGATGGTATTATATTTCCTGAAGACGCAGATTGTTGTATATCTCTGGCTAACCGAAGATTTAAATTTTTCAAATGGCGGCTTTTGATTGGACAAGAGCAGCCGACGATGCGTCTGATAAACACCATACTATTATGTAAACACAATCAACGGAGCTCAGTAGTAGGAAGAGGACCGATTTCCGCGAAAAAATGAGGCTCAAAAAGTGAGGCTGTGGAGTCATGTGGAGCTGATGTCGCGATGACGTCACGAATGACGTCACGTCCAGTCACGTTCAGATCCGGGTCGAAGGTCATGTCCGGTCATGTGAACAAGAGTGATCTCCCCTATATATAAGACTCCAGTGATTGAATCTCCAGGAATGCCTGTATTGGGCATAGCGGTGGTCATTTTTTATTTAATTTTTTCTTGTGGATTTTTACTATGGGGTGTGGCATCTTGTTTTCTTGGTCTTGCGATGTAGAACACGATGAGAGGGGTCTCAAAGCCATACGGTGAAATTTGTTGACAAGTTCAGGTAGGCCTGGGGTGGACACGGTAGGTCCATACTGGCGCATTGGACAATGTTGGCCCCACTGGGAAACCCACTCATGGACATTTGCGTTATAGGGTGTGGCATCTTGTTTTCTTCGTCTCGCCACGTAGAACACGATGGGAGGGGTCGCGAGGCCATGCGTTAACATTTTTGAAAAGTGACTGTGCGCATGCGCACTGGGCAAGTTACGCTTGGGTGGGCGTTTTCGGGTTTAGGTGGACCCGTAGTTGTCAGATTGGGTCGTGCGTTGTATCAGTGTAAAGCACTCGTGGGGGAGCGTCCAACTAGATGGGTTTGGGGTGAAATTAAGGCTATGGCGTGCATGCGCAGTAGAAAAAGTGTATCGGAAGGAACGTTTTGGGGTCGAGATGGACCCATAGTGGTCCGATTGGCTCGTATGAGGCCTTATTTTGAGTTCCTCTTGGGGGTAGCGTCGGATTAGACTGGTGTGTAGTTCTTTTTCCTCATTCTGCTCATGTGCAGTCTGGCCGTAGTATAGAACTAGCATTTACGGTGGGAGTTTTCGGATTAGAGGTGCGCCATCCTTACTCCCAACGCGCCGCTATTGTACCGTGAGGGGAAGACTAATGTGGCGTCATCAGAAACAGAGAAAGCGTATTTAAAGTCCATTTGCCCCTTAGTAGTAGAGAAAGCAGAAACTCAGTATATTTGCCCTGTGACCATCGTGGAGAGTTTTACAGTAACGCCTTATCTGGGAAAACCCCTGTTCTATTTATAGATCACTCGGGAGTAGTGGAGAACGGGGACTTTCGGAGGTGCAAATGAAGAGCGTTTGGGAAGATGAGAGAACAACAACAAGGATGACAGGTCAATCAGTTTACTATCCCCTCCAGTACATCATATCCACGCTGGGGGTGCGGCTTTGGGTATGTTTGCAATTCTCGTGGGCGCTTGTTCAATCAGAATCCCTCCTTTGAGAAAGTTCAATCTTCGTTCGGTGTAACCTAAGCCTCATCCGGCAGTCCAGGATACCGTTCAGGCAGCATGTTCTGAAACAGTTGTTTGCGCATTCTGATGGTATGTTCCAGGGCCTCGGTGGGTTGTAGCCCCATATCCTCTTCCAAGTGACATTTAGTCTTCATGATGGACCTGTGCTCGCCTTTCATTTCAAGCGGCAGCAAGTTATACTCGTCATAGATCGCCATGGCTGTTTTCCTGATGTTCGGGCGCATTTGGATGTACGTCTGTTGTAAGTTATCCTGTCCGGCGTCTTCGATTACCGCAGCATGGGTATTAATAGCTTCATGCACAATACGATTCCAAAAGGTAGGTTCTTCCTCACTTCCCTGGCACGTAGGCTTACTATCTGCGGTAAAGCTCTCCGGATCAGTAACAGACTCTGAGCAGTTTCTGTTTCGATGTTATTATCTGCCTCCTCAGTGGGATCCTAGGAGTCTTCAGTCCCATGTATATTCTTTTTGATGTCGCATCATACCGTAATGTCTGGTGAACGTGCGTTCGCACTCAGAGCATGTATAACCCATGTTGACGGTTGAACGTCGACTGTGCACGTTTTTGGAATACGCTTGCTTTATAGACAGTAACGCCCGTCAATGCCCAGCTCAACGCGTCAATGCCTTGGTGAAATAGCTAAGAAGCTCTGATTTTCTACATATTCCATGGAATTGCCACTAATTCATCAAAATGCAGTGACGCCCATCAACGCCCATCGTTACGCCTTAACGCCCGTCACAACGTCTTAACGCCCTATCTTTACGCCTTAACGCCTTATCTCAACCCCTTATCTCAACGCCTTAACGCCCTATCGTAACAATTTTCACATTGTCAGCCATCCAATCACACGCACATATTTTGACCATTGGCTCCGGACCCTTGATGAAAGTGACGTCATCAATGGACATCGCCGGAAGTGACGTCATCGCGCGCATAAGAGCTCCGCGCTCTTGGGGTCGGAGCTCTTGGAGCTCAGAGCTCGGAAGTGATGTCACCGCACGCGCCGCACCTGTGGTGCACCCTGTACACCATAGCACTAGGCTAATGGTTCAAAAACGACCGTACATGACCACTCAGTCATTTGTGTGTGTGTGTGTGCGTGAGTGTGTGTGTGCGTGCAGGCGTGTGTGTGTGTTTGTGTGTGAGTGAGTGAGTGAGGGTGTGTGTGTGTGTTTGTGAATGAGTGAGTAAGTGAGTGAGTGAGTGAGTGAGTGAGTGAGTGAGTGAGTTAGTTTTTTTTTTTTTTTTATAATTATTTTTTTATTTTTGTTCTTTCTCCAATGAAGACATCACAAATACATTTTACAACAGGTACCACTGAATACATAAACATTTTCAGCATACGACATATAATCAACAATAGATACAAAAAAACATTCAAAAAACACACCAACAAATATATTAAATAGGAAATAAGTCAGCAATACCTGTTCAACCTTAATGTTATTGCTCAAAATAGTATTTTAAAACGTGCCATTTTTTCAAAAAAATTTCAGTAGTTGATGTTGTAGTTGCAATATATTTTTCTATATTATATTGTTCCTGAAATTTTTTGAGCAAAATATTTATATATAAATTGGAGGCCCTAAACTTATTTGTATAAATATATCTTTTTGCAATCAAAATCAAAGTATTTAACAGGGATTGCTGCCTATCCCAGCCACATATTATTTTATCCTTTGTGAGACTACATCTAATATTAACAATTTCATTTAACCATCTCTGTACTTCAGACCACAGTTTCTTTACCTCAGGGCAAAAAATAAAGAGGTGTTCTATTGACTCTTTTTCGCTTTTACAGTATGAGCAGAAATTGTCAGTTCGTTTTCCAATTTTTTTCTAGATAAGAATTTGTACAAAGTATTCTATGTAGAATTTTATACTGAAAGTCTCTTAATTTAGTTTCTTGACTGCTCTTAAAATTACTCGCATATATTCCTCCCCATTCTCTAATTGAATAATTCTTCAAAATACCATTCCAAGTTTCCATAGATTTAGACTGGATTGGATCTTTTATATTATTTAGTACATCATAAAATATCCGTCCACCTCCTTTTTGCCTTGTCAAAATTTGTTTTTCAATTCCTAATATCGGAGATATCTTTTCAACCATTAAAGAATTCTTAGCTAAAATATCTTTCCACTTTTCTGGAATCAATTTTAAAAGTCGTAAATAATCTAAGAACGTGCCTCTACTTGAGTATTTTCCTTTCAGTTCTGCGAAACTCATGAATTCACCATTTGCTTTAATAATATCTCTTACATTAGTAATTCTATTCATAAACCAGTCTTTTATAAAAATGGATTGTTTCAGTCTATTATTGAACCATAAGGGTTCGTCCAAAATTTCTGTTGTAGTCAAGGGTATAAGTTTGGAAACTAAGCGTTTCCATGCTATAAAAACATGTTTCCAAAATGGGTTTCTTGTATTTTCAATAACTTTTTTTAAGTATGCCTCTCCCATATTCCAAATATACGGTGTTTCGGTTAATTCAATGTTTATAAGGTGTCGCCATTTTCTTGAGTGAGTGAGTTAGTTAGTTAGTTAGTTAGTGAGTGAGAGTGAGTGGAGCTCTTAGAGCTCGGAGCTCTGAAGTGAAGTCATCGTACTCATGCGCACGCACCTGTGGTGCACCCACACCCCGGTGTACCCTATGCGCTACGGGCTATAGGGTACAGGGTGCACCACAGAGATCGGGGTTTGGGCAGTTGGGTGTTTGGAGCTCGAAGATGGGGCAGTCGGGAGCTCGGAGCTCGCGCATTCACTCATTGGATCGCTCACTCACTGGCTCACTCGCTCACTAGCATTAGGGCGTCACTGCGTTGAGGGCATCACTGCGTTAAGACGGGCGTTGGGCACGCCTCACTCCCGGAGTCCGAGTCTGAGCTTGGAGCTCTAGGAGCTTGAAAGTGACGTCACCGTACGTATGCGCACGTACCTATGGTGCACCCGCACCCTGGTGTACCGTATGCCCTACGGGCTATAGGGCACAAGGTGCACCAGGGCGCTCTTGGAGCTCGGAGCTCTTGGAGTGGTAGCTTGGAGCTCTTGAATCACGGAGCTCGAAAGTGGCGTCATCGTACGTATGCGCACGCTCCTGTGGTGCACCCACACTATGGTGTACCACCGTATGCCCTACGGGTTATAGGGTGCAAGGTGCGTGTGCGCATGCGTACGATTACGTCACTTCCGAGCTTCGAGCTCGATGAGTTCCAAGTTTAGACTCCAAGAGCTCCGAGGTCCAATAGCTCCGAGCTCCGACAGCTCGGGCCTCCGAGCTCCGGGAGTGAGGCGTGCCCAACGCCCGTCTTAACGCAATGATGCCCTCAACGCAGTGACGCCCTAACGCTGGTGACAGAGTGAGCGAGTGAATGCGCGAATTCCGAGCTCCCGACTGCCCCATCCCCGAGCTTCCAGCTTCAAACACCCAACTGCCCCATCCCCGAGCTGTGGTGCGCCCGTAGGGCATAGGGTGCACCAGGGTGGTGCGTGCGCATGCGCTCGATGATGTCAGCTTCAAGAGCTCCACTCTCACTCATTCACTCACTCACACACACAAACACACACACACACACACTCCAACACACGCATACACACACGCACACACACACACACATGAGTAAGTGGTCATATAAGGTCGTTTGTAAACAGTTAGCGTAGGGCTATAGGGTACAGGGTGCAATACAGGTGCGGCACGTGTGATGATGTCACTTCCGAGCTCCGAGCTATAAGAGCTCCGAATCCAAGAGCTCCGAGCTCCGACTCTAAGAGCTCGGAGCTCTGATGCGCGCAATGACGTCACTTCCGATGATGTCCGGTGATGTACCCAAGTGATATAGTGTACAGGGTGCACTACAGGTGCGGCGCGTGCGATGACATCACTTCCGAGCTCCGAGCTTCAAGAGCTCCGACTCCAAGAGCTCGGAGCTCTTATGCACGCGATGACCTCACTTCCGGCGATGTCCAATGATGACGTCACTTTCATCAAGGGTCTGGGTTCAATGGTCAAAATATGTGCGTGTTATTGGATGGCTGACAATGTGTAAAGGGGTTACGATAGGGCGCTAAGGCGTTCAGATAAGGCGTTAAGGCGTTCAGATAAGGCTTTAAGGCGTAAAGATAGGGCGTTATGGCGTTGCGACGGGCGTTGACGGGCGTCACTGTATTTCGATGAATCAGTGGCAAATCCATGAAATATCTATAAAAATCAGAGCTTCTGAGCTATTTCACCAGGGCGTTGAAGCGTTAAGCTGGGCGTTGGCGGGAGTTACTGTCTCTCAAAGTAAGCCTACCCCCAAAAAGTGCACAGTCGACGTTCAACCATCAACATGGGTTATACTTGTTCTGAGTGCGAACGCACGTTCACCAGATATTACGATATGATGCGACACCAGAAGAATATACATGGGATTGAAGATACCGATGAGTCCATTGAGGCGGATGCTGATACAGAGGTCACGTGACCGGAAGTGGCGTCATCGTGACATCAGCTCCACGTGATTCTACATCCTCACTTTTCGAGCCTCATTTTTTGCGGGAATCGGTAGCTCCCCTAATAAAATGTGAAATAGCCAAATAGCCAAATAGCCAAACAGCCTGGCTCTAATGGTTCATATATGACGTAATATGATCATCCTCCTAACTCTACCAGGTAGTCAACATGGCCCCCATCTTCCCAAAAGCGCTCCTGTGCACCTCCGAAATTGCTCCTTCTTTACTACTGCCCGACAGCGCAGGCGCATATCACTCCCTGTATGCCTATACTTCTCCAACGCTGCAATAGGATACTCCACACTGTCCATTCGGACCACGTCCACTAAAATGTTTTTTTTTCCTTTTCATTCTTCCCTGTCTACGCATGCGCAGATTGATGAGACCTGTCACAATCACCACACCAATTGGACTATCATCCACGAGCGCTTCAATATACCATCTCACACGACCTATTTGGACCACGGATGGTCCATCTCTATCCCAAAACGTCCATTCAAGTGCTATTTTTCCCCCACTGTTCCCTGACGGCGCATGCAAAGATTAACGGTATTTTCAATACACACCACCCTAGTCGCTTCAATATGACACCTTAAACGACCCATTTGGGCGATGGATGCTCCTCCTCTGCTCCTTATCGTCCACTAAAATGCCGGTTTACCACTGCGCATGCGCAGATTTACGGTATTTCCAGTACACACCAGTCCAGTCGGACTCCAGAGGGCTTCAAACTGATACCTCACTCGGCCCATTCGGAGTACTGATGGTCCAACTCTACTCCAAAAACCTCCACTCAAATGCCCTTTTTTGACTGACCATCCCAGATTAACGGCTTTCACTATACTTCAGTCCAGTTGGATTCTCCCCCACGAGAGCTTCAAACTAAAACCTCCCAGTGCCCTTTCGTACCACGGATGGTCCACCTAGAACCCAACAATTTCATTCAAACCCAGACCTGCCTGTCCACTGCGCATGTGCTCCCGTCGTACACTACAGCGTGAGACAAAAAATAAGGTGCCACACTTTGTGCTCTACAAGAAAAAGTTCATGAGTGGATTCCCCATTATGCTGGATATTCTTCCAGACAACTCTCGCTAAACGAGAGCGGAGAACAATAGATCAACTGTTTCTCCTGCTGTTAACGACAAACGCAGCTGGGTACGGCTTCCTATGCTATAACATTGCCTGACAGTTTTCTTTCTCAAATGATTTTTGTTCGTCGAATTTTTTTTAAATTTCAGTATGTTTTGTGAACTAGGCATCATCCGATAATATCTGGGAATACAGACTTATTTTTATGGAAATTTTCTGTATTTTCTAATGTTGATCTTATGGGAGCCGTCCCCCCCCCCCCCGTTACGGGAGGGAACACCCAGCTGTGGCGCAGGGATGTCTGTGTCAGCCCTCTAGATATCTGTGTGTAATAAAGCATTCCTGCTGTGTACGTGCAAGCCTTTTTTTCAGTTAAACCCTGGACAAACCACTGGGCATTTATTAGCGGATGGTACAGCCGCGGTTTTACACAAGCAACCCCTACAGTTTCACGTGACCAAGGAATACGGGCGAAGATATTATAGACTGTCGAGTGTGGAATGCACCCTGATGTGACCACTTGAGCAATTATTCCTTCAACTAGTACTCATGTTTAAAAGATCCTCTTTTTCAGCAGTCCACACCTGCTAAACTCAGCAAATCTATAATAAAACTGTTCATCGCTGGAGTAAAATTGGTAACCATTACTGTGTACTACACCACTTGCAATGTACTGATACAAGGGATATCGAGTCGGCAGTGGGTAATACAGGAATTTAAGAATCTTGATGCAGTTGTGAACAAAGTAGTTGACATGAAAAACAATGGAGCCTCTTCTCAAGACTGTGTCAAAACTGTTATAAATTAAGATATATTGGGTGACGTCAGTGATCTCAGACATGTGTAGTGCGCATGTGTGAATAAAGCAGTTTGGTTTGATGGCGATCAGTGATGTGTTGCGGAGTTGTTTCTGTACTAAACAGACTAGAATATTTGGCGTATCGACGCTTGTCTAGGATACAATAATTGGCGACGAGGATCGTGAATACCTGCTCAGAACACTGCACATATATTGTAAGAATGGCAGTATACGGGAACGTGGGTCCGTTCGACGAAAAGTTGGAAGTTTTCGAGGATTACGCGGACAGATGCGATGCCTTCATGGCGGCCAACGAAATTCACCGTGACAAGAAGTCGAATTTGTTCCTTGCATTGGTGGGTGCAGATACCTTCAAAATGTTGAAAAACCTGTGTAGCCCAGAAGAACCAAAAACGAAGACGTATGCGGAATTGAAAACGTTGCTGGCAGAGCATTTTGACCCAAAGCCAATCGTCATTTCAGAACGATTCAAATTTTGGACGGCCAGTCAAGGTGAGCATGAATCTGTTGCTGACTTTATATTACGGTTAAAAAAGTTATCTTCTACTTGCTCCTTTGGTTTATTCCTGAACGAAGCTTTGAGAGATAAACTAGTATCGGGATTACATAAGAAGATGGCCAGAACCCAGACCCATTTGTTGTCCAAGCATGACGTAACATTTGAATCAGCAAAAGCAAAATGTGTAGCTGACGAGTTGGCGGGAAAAGCTAACAAAGAACATATGGGAGACCACGAGGCAGCTGATACGCTCAGGTTACAACAGGGGGAAAAGGCCATACAGGCTTCGCCCAGACCGGCGGCCTGCAACAGGCAGACGAGGGGAGAGCCGTGCAAGTCCTGCGGGAAGACAAATCACCGCTCAGAGAAGTGCCGATTCAAGGATGCGGACTGTTTTGAATGTCATAAGAAAGGACATATTCGCCCGATTTGCCCAGTTAGAGTAAATACTGGAGGACGGTATCAAAAGACAGCAAATGCTGATTTTCGAAATTTTCAAAAAAAATCTAGATTTGCAAAAGCAAAGTATATGGACGCTGTGCATGTTACAGACTCTAGTGACTCTAATGATTATGATACAGATAACTTTGATGATGGGTTAGGTCTGTACAGAAATCAAGATAATGTAAACAAGATGAGTCCCATCAAGCTTAGAGTGTCAGTAGGTCATGTAAATTTAGATATGGAATTAGATACGGGTGCTTCTCGCTCCACAGTCTCGGAATCTGTGTATAAAGCACAACTGTCTAATTACCGATTGTATGATTCTGATATCACTCTTCGCAGTTACACCGGTGAACAGGTGCCTATTGTAGGTACAATCAAACTTCCTGTTAAGTATGGCACAAACCCGGAATGTATGATGGAATTGATTGTAGTCAAAGGCAAACGTCCTGCTCTGTTTGGGAGAGATTGGTTGGGTAGGATAAAGTTAGATTGGGAGAATATCTTCTCTGTTAAAGATACATTGAAGCCCAAGATATCTGTGCCCCAATCAGATGAATACCCCAAACAGTTCAATGAGTTGCTACAGAAACATAGTACACTATTTTCTACTGAGGGTAATGGTATTAAGGGTTTTACCGCATCATTGAACTTGAAGCCAGATGCCAAACCAGTATTTCAAAAGGCTAGGCCTGTACCTTACTCCATGGTTTCTGATGTAGAGAAAGAATATGACAGATTAGTCAAAGCAGACATATTGTACCCCATAGATCACAGTGAATGGGCTTCTCCAACAGTACATGTACCAAAGTCAGGTAAATCCATCAGAGTATGTGGAGATTACAAAGCTGTTAATGCGGCTATAGAAGATGATGGGTATAAACTACCAAATACTCAAGATCTATTTGCTAAGATAACTCAGAATGGTACTCAACCTAAAGTATATTCTGTGTTAGATTTATCTGGTGCCTTTAACCAATTGTTGCTGGATGAAGAATCAGCTAAACTGCTTGTTTTGAACACACAACAGGGTTTATTAGGTACAAAACGCTTAAGTTTTGGCGTTAAAACAGCACCTACAGTTTTTCAAGCTACGATGGATAAGATTTTGGTAGGCATTGAACATTGTTTTTGTTACATTGATGACATCATTATTGCAACGGAGACCGTTGAAGAGCACTTGCAGGTACTGAAGAAAGTATTATCTAGGCTAGATGAATACAATGTAAGATTGAATGGCTCAAAATGTCAATTCTTCAAATCTCAAATCAAATACCTGGGACATTTGCTCAGTGGAGATGGCATACGTCCTTTGCAAGGCAAAGTTGATGCTATTCAAAATGCCCCTAGACCTAAGAATGTGTCAGAACTGAAATCATTCTTGGGAATGGTGAATTATTATGGGAAATTTGTTCCAAATCTTTCATCAAATTTACACTCCTTGTATGCTCTCTTAAACCATTCTTCTAAATGGTTATGGAACCAAGATTGTGAGGATGCATTTTTATATGCTAAAAATGTACTCACTGGTGACAAAGTGCTGATGCACTATGACCCACTGAAACCATTAGTGCTCAGTGTAGATGCAAGTCCATATGGACTTGGGGCTGTATTGAGTCACCAACTGGCAGATGGTTCAGAAAGACCAATAGCTTACGCATCGCGAACACTCAGTTCTGCAGAAAAGAACTATGCTCAAATTGAAAAAGAAAGCTTAAGTATCATATACGGGATCAAAAAGTTTCACCTGTATTTATACGGTAGAAATTTCACTCTAGTGACAGACCATCAACCTTTAACTAGAATTTTTGGTCCAAAGTTGGGAATTCCTCCATTAGCAGCGGCTAGGATGCAACGTTGGGCTGTGTTGTTATCGGGATACACATACAATATTGTATATCGTTCTTCCGAAGAAAATGCCAATGCAGATCGGCTAAGTAGGCTTCCTGTAGACAGTCCTAAAACGGCAGATCCTGAGGAAAATTATGTCTTCAGGACTGTATCTGACAAATTACCAATAACAGCAAAAAGAATTGCTGATTGTACGAGCAAGGACCATATATTGATTAAAGTGTACGAATACACTTTGTCTGGATGGCCTAATCATTGCCCAGAAAAGGCTATGCAGTCTTACTGGTGTCGCCGAGAAGAACTTTCTGTAGAAGATGGATGCTTATTATGGGGAAGACGAGTTATAATTCCTTCCTCATTACAGGAGTGCCTTCTAGCAGAGTTACACGAATGTCATCCTGGAATGTCTAGAATGAAAGCCCTAGCTAGGTCTTATCTCTGGTGGTCTGGATTGGACCAGGATATTGAAGAGATGGTTAGAGCTTGTTCAGATTGTGTAGAGGCACAGGGTTCTCCGAAAACGGTTCCATTGTTACTTTGGCCTTGGGCTACGGAGCCGTGGCAAAGAATACATACTGACTTTGCAGAAGTAAAAGGTCAACATTTCCTGATCATTTCAGATAGTTATTCAAAATGGCTAGAAGTTTTCTCTATGGGTAGCACAACAGCCAATGCTACCATCAATGTTCTGAGATCTTTATTTGCTAGATTTGGATTACCGCAACAGATTGTTTCTGACAATGGTCCGCAGTTCATTGCAGAAGAATTCAAACATTTCCTTAAATCGAATGACATAGATCACACATTGTGCCCTCCATATCATCCAGCTAGTAATGGATTGGCAGAGAAAAATGTGCAAACATTTAAGAAGATGTTAAAGAAGTCTGACAAGTCTCTATCTTTGTCTCATAAGTTAGCAAATTTGTTGTTCAGTTATCGGAATACACCGCACACTACTACAGGAACAACACCTGCGGAATTGTTCCTTAAACGAAGTCCAAGAACTCGTTTGTCTTTGTTGAAACCTAGTTTGAAAAGAAAAGTAGAGAGACGCCAGACGGCCTCAAAATTTCAAAGGGATGGGCCTTGTCCAAAAATGAGAACATTCGATCTGTATCAGTCAGTCAGAGTGAGGAATATTAGGGGAGGAAAAGAGAAGTGGATTCCTGGTACTATTGTAGCCTTAAAGGGGCCGCTTACATATCTTGTTCGAGTTCCAGGTAATAACAGGAGATTTGTACATGTTGATCATCTTATTCCTGATGACTCCGTTAGAGAGTCAAAGGTTCCGGTGAGATTGGACGCAAATCTACCCGAGACCGATGTTACACTTGATATTTTCCCATCTTTACCGGTCTCACCAGCTGATCGTGAGGTGAGCTCACCCGTTCAGTTTCCTCGCTCTGCACTCGCTGAGCCAATAGTCTCCAACCCTGGGGACAGTGCGGGGTCTCCAACCCCTAGTCCATGTGAAACTAGTTCGCAAACTGATAAGACTCCAACTGTACTCAGGAGGTCAACCCGAGTCCTTAAAGCTCCAAAGAGACTCGATTTGTAGATATTGAACAGTTGTGGTTAATTATTATGTTCGAGACAGCTAAGTATAATATAAAGCTGTCATAATTGATTTGTATATTTGTTCGGAAGCATGATAATTGTCCGCCAAAGTTTGATGTATTGTGATAATGATGAAACTCAACTACTGTTAGCGCAATACATAACCTGTCTGTGAAGTATAGTTGTTCCTCAGCTAAAAGGGAGGAATGTTATAAATTAAGGTATATTGGGTGACGTCAGTGATCTCAGACATGTGTAGTGCGCATGTGTGAATAAAGCAGTTTGGTTTGATGGCGATCAGTGATGTGTTGCGGAGTTGTTTCTGTACTAAACAGACTAGAATATTTGGCGTATCGACGCTTGTCTAGGATACAATAAAAACAACATTAGGTCTCCCACTACCTCCAACCCGAACACTAGTACCGAACATATAGGCCCCCTACACATCACTACAGATCACTTCATCGTTGATATAACAGATGTTCAACCAGACACAGATAACCAGCAGAAATCTGAACAGAACTTGAATCAGATACCTGACAGAGACTGCCAGCAAAAGCCAACAGACAGTCTAAATACAAATACTGCCCGTCAACAGGCACCCTTAAATGATGAAATGGTCTACCAAAACAACTCAACTGAAAACCCAAAATGTAAATCAGACTTCCAAAAGTCCCCAACGGACAACTTATATCATGAACTGGACAACCAGCAGACCCCCTCACAGAATTCAAATCTTGATCCAGTCTCCCCAAAGAATTAACTCTGAAGAAAACTTAAATCAAACGCCAGACCGTCAGCAATCCCTCACACAAGACATGAATGCTGAAACAGCCTGCCAGCAGCAATATACATACACCTCTGAAGAAAAGACAAATGTTGCAACTGACCATGGTCACAAACAGTCTGAAAACAGGGAAATGGAAGATGAAATTAACCCACCGCTGAGCACTCGTGGGCAAAATAACTCATCACCGCTCATCGATGCGAGTCCTCGCAGTCCTTCTGACAATACCAAACTGCCACCAGCCAGGCAGTAAAGAAATCATTACTTGAAAAAGCCCATTCCCTCCGGGTCACACAAGCAGAAAAAATGGATGTCAGTGTTATATCTAAACTTAGTCAGGTGGAGAGTTCCCTAGCTGGTTTGATATTGGATGTGAAAGTGGCACTGCAAAACCAAAAGAAAGCAGATCAGATTGAGGAGAAAATCCTTGATATAGATAGAAGGGTAGAGTCCCTCAGAACATCCATAGAAAAACAAATAAATAGATTCACTGATCAGATCAACAAGAAAGTTGGCGATTTCCTCAAAGTGCAGAAAGACAGTTTGAAATTACAGAAAGACATCTCTGATCAATCAACACATAAACCACCAACCCATGAAATGGAAACTCAGACACTTGATTGTACCAGCCCAAGGACAGAGACCACAACAACCTCAGACACAAGCCCAACAGAGGAAAATAATTCATCAGCGAAACCCCCCGTGTCAACAGTAGAAAACATTCCTGTAATAATCACAGATACCCATGAACAACCTGCTGATAGGGCCTGGAGAGTTCCATGCTCTGCACTGGACACTAGCTGTAGTGGGCACGTACCCACTTCGATGCCAACGTCGCTACCTCTTACACAAGGAATGGACAAAAATAACAATCATCATTTTTCAAGTACCGCCAATGACTGGACAAAAGGAACTAAGTCACAGCCGAACCAAGTGCGCCACCCTTATTATCTCGCTCCAACAGTGAATTCGACCAAGTTAACTGAAGGTCAGAGGAACCATAGAGAAGCAGATCTATTAATTATTGGGAATTCCAATGTCAGAAACTTAGATGGGAGAAAAATGTATCGCAGAAAGGTGGTTAATATAGTGGAACTCTGCAATAAATCCATCACAGATGCTCAACGTTACATAGAAGGCATTAGGCCAAGTGAAACCCCTCCGCAATGTGTTGCTTTCCTGGTAGGCACCAGTGAAGCAGATACATCACCAACCCCTCATATCACCTCCCAGTTTCGTTCCTTAATTGACAAAAGCAAGGAAAAGCTACCACGGTCTTCTATCGCAGTAATAGGGGTCATAACAAAGGGTGGAAGAATCTCTGACAAAATCAAAAACATCAATGTTCATCTTCAGCAGATATGCCTGGAGTCTGGTGTATCGTTCATATCCAGCGATAACATATTACATCAGAGCACCACCTTCTAGTGGATCAAGTTCATCTGAATAATGACGGTGTCAAACAGTTGGTCCGCAATATCAAAAACTCTGTCAATCTGATACTGGGGCTAACCAACCATTCCACCACACCTGAACCATACTTACCGAGGGACTTGCTACAATATCACCAGCGTCCTGTGGTTAATGAGCTAAACTACTCAACTCAAAATATTCAAGGTTCATTCTCAGAACACATGTACCCCGTCTCAACAACTGGTAGCTACCCAACTACCAGCTGCAAGTTTCTCGAAGGAAACCTCGTAAATGGTTCCACACCACCTGGGGGCCACACCACAACTGGTTCCATGCCACCTGGGAACAACACCACAACTTGTCTCACACCACATAGGGACAACACTATGGTTGGTCCCACACCACCAGTAAGCTATGTCACAACTGGTTCTTTGCCACCTGGGAGCTTCACAACTGGTCCTACACCACCTGGAACTTACACCACAACTGATTCCACATCATCTGAGGGCTACAACACAACTGGTTCCATACCACCTGGAGGCTACTCTACAATTGGTTCCATGCCAACTGGGAGTTACATCACAACTGGTCCTACACCACACGGAGGCTATACCACAGCTGATTCTACACAGCCTGGAGGCCACACCACAGTTCGTTCCATTCCATTTGGTTCTCTTCCAGCTGGAGGCAATGTCACAACTGCTTCTACAACACCTGGAGGATACACCTCAAATGCAATCACGCAACATTCTAGCTCTACGTGTACTCCTGACGGTATTCACACATCTGGTCCAGTTTCCTCACCTGGTTTTCTTACATACTTTCCATTCCTCCAGTATCCCATGTCTCAACTTTACCCAGGGATGAGCAACTACCCCTATATACCAAATGAATTTTCAAACTTGTATAAAATGTTTTCAAATGGAGTTATTCCTACAACCCCTGTTTGAGGGTTAGTTTAAGGCTCTTATACAGGTCGGTAAACGACTCTCTCTACCCATTTATAGAACCGCTATGAATTACATTGATTAAAAAGTTAAACTAAATTGAAAGTTCAGTAATAATTGCTACATTAAATGTATGATACCAGAGTGATGTAATCAGAAGAACACAAAGGTCCTGATTGTATACCCATATAGGATCAATAATTCATAAATGTATATAGATTCATTATTGTTAACCCATTGATTCATGAATCAAGTCATCGATGTGAAATCAAACTAATAGAATAATATTGTTATTCCATGCATTCCGATCAAGTATCCCATCCATGCAATGATGGGAAAAATATACAATCCATACAAAATCGTCTTCAAACAGGTGTGTGAAAAATAACAAGCTACAAAAAATATGCAGGCAACGTAGTTGTACTTTATTCAGTCCATAATAACTACAATTGTAAGCAGCCATTCAGACAAAAAGCACATAAATCCGAAATTGGGATAGTATTTGGGGGGGTGGGGGGGGGGGGGGAGCGGTAAATCTAATGAAAGCTGTTATTCCTGCAAAGTCTGAATGGCTCCTTAATTAAGGTATGTTTAGTCTGTACCATGTACCGTACCATAACTACTAATAGTAAGATATTCATCAGTTTGATAACGGCACACATTGATTAAGTATATATGTGGTATATTCAACGAGATCATGTAAACAATATATCAATATTAAGTATTGTTAACAAACATACTTTGCCTACAGGAACCATTCCAGACTTAAACAGTCAACCAAGAAGGGGTGGGGGAACAGGGGGGGGGGGGTGCTGGTGACTTTAACAGTGATAGTCTGAATGTCCCCTCATCATGCTCATGATATTAACGCTGGTTGAATGTAGACACATACACCTGTATAAAATTAATTCTGTATGACAAATATCCAGGTGGTGTGGGCTGAATTGTTTTGTATGATTATTAACATGTGCCAGTATGAAATTGATACATTCTGTGTGAGGATTAACATGTGCCAGTATAAAATAGTATGTGCCAGTACAAAATCAATGTGCCAGAATATTGGATAAATTAATATTCCCATAGAATACATAATAATTGAAAGAACAAATGTATAGAGAAGAACAAACTGAAAATATTGCACTTTAATACTGTATGTTCACTCTCCGGTCATGAAAATAGTGTTGTTGCCTATCCATAGGAGACCACTCAGGCATGGAGCCCAAATCTGAGCATTCGATTTGTTGGAGGGAGGGGGGGGAGGGGTAGATTCCATTACACTGTATTTCTAAGTTAATGGCGCAAGCATATCTGAGTGATCCCCTATGATATTATTGATTGTTAAAGATGAAATGTTCTAAATGTTTTATGATCCGCAAATTGTACCATATATTCTGTCATTTAACTCACTAGTAGACAGCATACTGATACTTAAGCCTTAAATGTTATTTAGCATACAAATACCAATGTTGAATCTAA
>JAVTVY010005144.1:0-41689 GCA_036873755.1 Hanleya hanleyi | reverse complement strand
CGACACATCGTCTCCACCTAGCGTATCCACTCACAAAAATTGCAACTGTGGATAGAAAATGTTCACAAATATAGACCGGGCACGAACACTTCAGCGATTTGCTGTTTTTCAGGCCAGTGACCTTTGACCTCTGACCTCGACCTTCATCGTCTCCCCATAGGGTATTTACTTACTCACCAAAAATTGGAACTGAAGATAGAAAATTGTCCCAGATATAGACCGGACACGACGGACGGAAACCGCCATCACATAATACGTCCGCCTTTTGGCGGGCGTATAAAAATCCAAACACTTTATAATATTCAGTAATTTTGAGCTAAATTTTCTGTTGAATTTTGAAGTACTCAGTTCATTTGTTGTTGTTTTTTCTAATCACTAATCCTGGTGTTTTCCAGTCAAGAAGATCACATCTTTGCTTTTTGTTTTTGAGTGAAATTTAGTCATTGTGTATTTATTTTTTGTAATCATTAATCCTGGTATTCTATGTTTTGTAGTTAAGAAGACCAGTCAATGATAAATACTTGTTTTCTCTGATCACTAATCCTGGTAATGTAATCAGTGCCATTTTTCCATTCTTTATTGTCATCTCTGCTTATTATGTTGTTTATCTGTTCTTTGATGTTGTCAGCCAAACAAATAGGCATACGTAAATACGACAGATCAATTTCAGGGAAGTAAACATTAAAGTGATCGTAAACCCTCAAGTAAAGTTTCCATCAAATAAAAGACCATTGGAAACAGTCTCTGAAAATATTTATTTTAATTTTTTACGATTTTATTACACACAGCACACTGCAAATAAAGCATGGTATTCTAGGGTGGTCTGTTGCAATCATATCTATGTCCAGTGACGTCACACTGCCTTAATACATATATTTCAAACTTTGTATGCACTTTCCAATGCTTGATTCAAGCTAAAGGTATGTATACTTTGAGTTTCAACACAGACTCAATGCTCCAATGTCCATTTTTCATCAAACGGGGAAATTAAATGCAAAATTCAAATTGACTTGACACTCATGAGTTACCATCTCCCAGATTTTGGCGAAACATGCACATTAGAGCAGTGAGTCTGTGTTGAAACTCAAAGTAATTCAGTTGCCCCTTAGTAGTAGAGAAAACAGAAACCCAATATATTTGCCCCTTAGTAGTAGAGAAAACAGAAACCCAATATATTTGCCCTGTGACCTTTGTGACGTTTTACAGTAACGCCTTAATGCCTTATCTGAACGCCTTATCGTAAAGCCTTAACGCCCTATTTTAACGCCTTAACGCCCTAGCATGCCAGTGTTTTATCTTTCGCGTGAGATTGTACCATGATATATAATACTAACGCATCGACAAGGTGTATGTCTCAATCCATTCACACAGGGAATAAAATATGGTCCCCCATCATGTCATCGATCTACACCAGGACATTGTACGCGGTGTTTGTTTTGTAGGTCATCGCTTTATATATCAGGGTAAATTTTTCGGGAATTTTCTGGGAAAAACCCTGTTCTATTTATATATCACTCGGGAGTAGTAGCGAAAGCGGAGTTTCGGGGGTGCAAAAGAGTTTTGGGGGGAGATGACGTCTTCCTTCATCCGGCTAACTGGTAGAGTTACCTGTGTGTGGGTGTGTGGAGAAGGAGGAGAAAAGGGAGGCGGAATGGATTTAACGCCCATACGGCTTAATGCCATGATGCAGACACATGACAGAAAGACAGATCAACACGTTCACAAGTGTTCATATATTTTATTATCCCCTCCATCATATCATACCCACGCTGGGGGAGCCGCGTTGGGTATGTTTACAATTCAAGTATGCGCCTGTGCAATCAGAAGCCGCCATTCAAGAAAGTTCAATCTTCGGCCATATTCGCTCTGATCCGTTTGTCCTAGGCGTCTTCCGGCAGTCCGGAATACTGGAGCTCCGAGCTCTTACTTCTCCCATTGGTAGACAGGGAGGGGGGAGTGGAAGGGCTCCTCGACTCCATTGGCTCTTCAATTTGGGGCGGCGGATCGACCTCCATGGTTCTTCCATTCCAGGATGCATTTCCATGGGAACTGAAGTATCCGGTCTCGAGAGTGACGAGTGTGATCCGTGGATGACAATTTGGTGACGTCTCAATTGACTGGAATGCTTAAAGACTATATCACACTCTGCACATGTATGCGTGGGTACTTCATGGCGTGCACGTGTGTGACGACGTAAACTGTCCAGGCGATGAAAGGGCTTCGGCACATCGTGGTAGAGTGTTTGCTGAGTGAAACGTAGACTTTGCACGTCTTTCGGATACGCTCGCTTTTATGGACAGTAACGCCCGCCAACGCCTAGCTCAACGCTTCAATAGCTCAGAAGCTCTGATTTTTTGGATATTCCATGTAATTGCCACTAATTCATCGAAATGCAGTGATGCCCGTCAACACCCGTCGTTACGCCTTAACACCTGTCTCAACGCTCTATTTCGCCTTAACGCCCTATCGTAACGCCTTGACTCCATGATGCAAACAGATGAGAGAAGAAAGATCAACACTGTTTTCATATAGTTTATTCTCCCCAATGTTAGACCATACCCAAGCCGGGAGAGCCGCGTTGGGTGTGTTTACAATTCAAGTATGCTCTTGTCCAAGCAGAGGCCGCCATTTGGCTCGACATCTGTCATATTCGTTCTTACCCGTTAGATGTATTCTCGGCTGCCCTTGTCCAATCAGAAGTCGCCATTTCAGAAATTTCAATCTTCGGCCATGTTCGCTCTGATCCGTTTGTTTTAATCGTCGTTGGATAGGCCAGGGTACTGTAACGGCAACATGTCCTGGAATAGCTGTTCGCGCATTTTGATCGCATTTTGCGGGGGCCTCGGTGGATGATAATCCCATATCCTCTTTCGAGTTACGTTTGATCTTCATGATGGACCTGTGCGTGGGATCGCCTTTCATTTCAAACAGTAGCAGACTATAAGTTCGTAGATCGCCACGGCCGTTTTTCTGATGCAGGGGTGCATTTTGATGTACGCCTATTGTAAGTTATCCTGTCCGGCGTCTTCAATTGCTGCAGTGTGAGTATTAATGTTGCTATCCCATTATGCACCATATTGACAGCTAAATAAACGGAGTCGGTTTTTTAGGACTATACTTACTTATCATAAATGATGCGACGTGAAAGGTCACGCTCACCGCTCGCCAGGAATCCAGTCCCCACTGAAGAGGGAAACTTAACCACAGACCCCGAAGAGCCACCCACGGAGGTACTACCGATACCGGAAGCTGTGAGTGCGATCTACCAGCGTCATTGGCCTACCACCCGCCACTGTTTTTCCCGACATCGCCCTGTATTGCACTTGTACAATTTCCGGTTAGCTGATACCAACCGACTTCCCCACTACGCCTGTACCATTTTTAAGGACCAAGCCACAGCCTTCAAATTAAAGCTCACTTTTGGCTATTTATTACGCCATAAAGAGACGGACCAGCTCGTACTTTTACCCCAGTCACAATACCCTTCATCTTCACCACGTCAAGGTTTCTATTTGTGAGCCAAAGGCGAACCCTTGACCAACTTGCATAGCAAACCGCGTTCCGCCCACATCTCAGTTACGTGACCTAGAAAACCTGCGCTGATGGTAAAACACGTTTGGGTTTTACTTTCACTGCTAAACTATTCGCTAATACCGAATGTAAAATATTTAATCCAAGCACGCATAATAATAAAATATTAATGGATAGACCAGTGAAATTTTATAGAAATCCGTGCGTTTCAACCCAATTCAAGTCCTTCAGTGGGAAGGTGAGGTCGGAAACACTGACATCGCGGACCGCCTTTAAAGCTTCGGTGTTTTCTACATGTGCCTGGCTTATTGGATGTTCGATGGTAGATGAATGGAGATGAATGGGTTTATTTTCTCTTCAAATAGATTTTGTTTTAAACTATGTTTCCTTATATTTATTAATGTTCATGGTTGTTGAAAAGGTGCATGTTCTTTTCTGCCACTGGGTATCGCACAAGCTATGGTGTTTTCGAATCTGTTGTCACGGTCGCCATGGTCGCGGTGCTTAAGTGATCTGATTGGTCAATATGTGCAGGATGCCGCTGTGTGTCGTTGATCGCGATACATTGCCCAAGCGTACCAGGGGCTATATCTAGGATAGAGATACCCCTGGTTTTAGCGAGGATGAATACCCTCTTGTATGACCAGCCCTTCATCATTACGGATCGTGCGTCCCTGGACACGGCACTTGCCCAACTAGAGACCTTGGATAGCTTGGAATGGGCCCGACAACAACGCCCCATCACCAAATGACAGGTGGAGATGACGACGAATGTTACGTTTTACGTGACTAATATGATCGACCACCCGATCCTTTGATCTCATGTCATGGACTTTTCCTCCCTATAAATACGAGAGAGAATCACATCTTGTGTCATTCACGTACTGACCCGGACAGAGCATATAATACAGGTGTTTCTCAGTTTGACCCCGAGGTCTTCCTGTACGTCTATGCGGATAAGGTCGATATCATGGAGGAGAGAGACATCTGTGATGCGGACCCTACACAACCCGGTTCACATTCGTCTGTCCCTTGAGGGCTGGACCAAATTCAAACGGACGTTGTCTGGTGAACTGGACGGCGGCTTGTGTCACGATGTGTACTTCTCGACGCGACCCCTTCTTTGCTCATTTGGCTCGGCTAGATGGGGTACAGTGCATTTTACCCCCCACCCTGTTCTATGGTCCGCGTTGGAAGAGAGGAAGAGCGGTCATCAGACGAGTTGGACTGGCCATTTGCCAAGAACGATGTGCTGGCAGAAGCCAAAAAAAAAAAATTAGAAAGAAGCTCTGACCCCGGCCCAAGATATACCCGTTATTAATAAACGATAGCGCCGAGGTCCTTCATCATTTGTCACCATGAAGAGCTGGGAGAAGGCGTTTGGTACGTTGTATTACAGTCCCGACAGTTCTGCAGCCTATAGTGCATTATCCGCCCTCTATCGAGCCGCTAAACCCCAGGGGATACAACGAGCCCAAGTCCGAGACTGGTTGAAAAAACAAGACACTTATACCTTACATCTAGCTGCCCGCTGCCATTTTCCACGGAACCGGGTCATCGTTGGTGGTATACACGCCCAATGGCAGGCCGATTTTGATCGATATGAGCACCTTTGCCAAACACAACGATGGGTGTCGGTATATCTTGTATTTTCAAACCGACGAAGGCACGGAATTCCTCAAAAGAACGTACGAGACGAAGCTTCAGTCGTCGAAAGATTCAGCAGGACGTTCAAAGGCCGCATGTATAAATATTTCGCCTATAAAAATACAAGGAGGCGGTCCTTCGATGTTCTCCCCCAGCTGGTTACTATCGAGGCCTATCACCGGAGTAAACAGAGAGCACCCATTACCGTTACCAAACGCAACCAAGCCAAAGCCCGGTGTGTCTTGTATCCCATGCAACCTCAACCACGATCGAAGGAGGTATTCAAGCTCGGGGACCCTGTACGGATCACTAAATTCAAGGGCAAGTTCGAGAAGAGTTACCTCCCGAACTGACGCGATGAGCACTTCCTGATTAAACGCCGCATACCCCGACAACCATGAGTATATGAACTGGAGACTCTTCAACGGGAACCGTTGCAAGGAACGCTTTATGAACAAGAAATACAGCCCGTGGTAAAAACTACTACACTGTGGAACGCATTCTGAAAATCAAGCGATGCCGAGGTGAGACGGTACATCTCATGAAATGGCAAGGCTAGGCTGGCTCAGAGCCTTCACTTCCTGGGTCCCGGACAACCAGATGAAATGGCTATAAAGCCACGACCCACAGCGTTAATTCTAGGCTCGAACATAGACACGGTGCTATGGACACAGCGTATCCAAAAACGCGCAAAGCACAAGTGGGCTTGGTGGTGACATTGCTAAACCTGCTGGGCATTTTATATGGATGTGTTTTACGACGTGGTGTACTTCAGCACTCTTCTCATCCCACCAAAGACACAACCACCAGCCGTGAGTGCAGGTCAGACGAATGTACACAACCCCTCCACGTTAGCACCCATCAAACCCGTGATCGAAACGAGCACAGTCATCACCATCACACCGAGTATACAGTCCAGGTCAACATCGAACCCCACACCAAGTATTGCATTGCCCACTACGCCTGAAAACCATCGGATTTCATCACGCATAGTGAACTTGGTAACGTACCGACAACGGCGACCAATGTTGACGCAACAACGACCCCGGTTCACTCGTACCAAATTTCAAGAGCGGGATACCAGGGACAGCGAATACATCTCCAACCATTGACCCCCGGTGGAAACACACCTTCACCTGCCTCATTGCGGGGCCGGCGGGCTCAGGCAAGCCGCACTTCGTCCAGAACTCCTTTAACACGCCGACAACATGATTACCCTGCCCATTGCCCGGGTTGTGTGGTGTTACGGAGAATGGCAAGCGGCGTATGCAGAAATGCTCAACATCACGTTCGTGGCATTACAACACATATAAGAGAAGTGGGAAGAGGTGCTAACATACTGACAGAACCACATGACTTCACAGTATAGTCTTCCGGTTAACCTATTCTAAAGCACATACAGAGAATCTAACGATTCGTGATAAGTGTTGTATCTCAGGTACGCTTTTATTGTACCTGTTGAAGGCCTACCCAACCTGAACGACTTGGAACCGGATACTTTGGTGGTCATGGATGATCTCATGGCGGAGACGGATGCTCGGGTCACCCAGCCCTTTACGCTCTTTTTATCATCGGCGGCTCAGTATAATCTACATTGTGCAGAATCTGTTCAGCAAAAACAAATTACAAGCGACTGGTCCGTCATTTATAATTCAGCCGTCGTCCATTAAAGAATATTCGCGTATAACAGTATTAGCACCAAATTCAAAAAGACAATCATAGTATACTTAAACATAGGCTAGTTTCCTGCAAGAGAGAAGCGGTTAACAGTTTTCAATGATGCCGGCAAGACATCATGATGTTCCAAAAATATCAAATCCGTATCGCTGATCAGTATTCTTAATCAAAAATATTCGTTGTAAAGTCGTCATCCAGAGAATGATTTATCTGAGTCACGCTTTGATTGTGACTGTTCATATGAGCACCACAAGGATCTTGAAGTACATGGGTTCATACGGCCCCTAGCCCCGGGTTAAGCGGAATTAGACACAAGTTACGATACGTAACACCATAGATCTTGCACGCTACGTTCGTATTTTGCTATCAGCATCGATATGTATCGCCAAATTTGAGAAACTTTGAGTGAGGCGCTTGGTGGTATAGCCCTGTTTTATAAGTTTCTGCAACAATGTTTTGTGACGTTGATTGAAATCGTCATTTAACACAGGATCTAGCAAATACTACTAGACGAGATATGTATACGCCATATGCAGGTCCCACTGGAATATTACTGTCCAGAAAGAGATAGGTTACGATATCGAAATTGTAATCATCTCTTTTGTCATAAAGTCGTCGAGAGAGAAGGACCGCTTCAATTTTATAGAAATATAGGTCTAAATATGATGTGCCTGTAGGGCTATCTGTAGTTTCCTTCAAATCCAGTGAAGGTGGATATATATCCTTCACTGCGTCATTTATATAACGATTATCCACAGCGAGAAGAATGTCTATATAGCAATTGGTGAATGAGAAGGAACGGACTTTGAATGGATCGGTTTTTGAAAGCGCCGGACTGCATATAGTCATATTCATAAGAGAACAGATATAGGTCACCCAACAGGGGTGCACAATTAGTACCCATTGGAATAACTATACGCTGTTGATAAGTTGTGTTGCCAAATTCTCACATTCATAGCTGGTTCTAGAAGCTGCACCACCAAGCTTCTCTCAACCCTATTGACGAGGGCCCTTCAGGAGGTAAAAGCATTTTGGGAAAGGTATTGCGCCACTATTTTCAAGAACTCTGGCGTTGAATGTATGTGGATATTGAAAAACTCAAAATGTCTTACGGAAGAACTTGATGCTAAAGGTCACATACTGTACAGACATGTATCCACATGGGATTTCTCGACTCTCTATACTACAATCCCTCATCAGGACCTTATTGACCGTCTAAGTTCATTAATAGTATCTGTGTTCAAGAAAACTGATCGTAGATATATTAATGTCGGAAGCCATAAAAAAGCATTCTTTAGCTCGACTACATACAAGAGATATCATTCATGGGATGTTTCTTTGTTTATAGAGTTGCTTGAATTTCTCATTAAAAATATCTATGTGAAATTTGGCAACACAATATATCAGCAGCATATAGGTATTCCAATGGGTACTAATTGTGCACCCCTGTTGGCTGACCTGTATCTGTTCTCTTATGAATATGACTATATGCTGGCGCTTTCAAAAACCGATCCACTCAAAGCCCGTTCCTTCTCATTCACCAAACGCTATATAGACGATCTTCTCGCTGTGGATAATCGCTATATAAATGACGCAGTGAAGGATATATATCCACCTTCACTGGATTTGAAGGAAACTACAGATAGCCCCTACAGGCACATCTTATTTAGATCTCTATCTCTATAAAAATGAAGCGGGCATTCTCTCTCGTCGACTTTATGACAAAAGAGATGATTACAATTTCGACATCGTAAACTATCCCTTTCTGGATAGTAATATTCCAGTGGGACCTGCATATGGCGTATACATATCTCGCTTAGTAGCATTTGCTAGATCCTGTGTTAAATGTGATGATTTTAATCAACGTCACAAAACATTGTTGCAGAAACTTATAAAACAGGGCTATTCCACCAAGCGCCTCCACTCAAAGTTTCTCAAATTTGGCGATACATATCGCATGCTGATAGCAAAATACGAACGTAGCGTGCAAGATCTATGGCGCTACGTTTCGTAACTTGTGTCTAATTCCGCTTAACCCGGGGCTAGGGGCCGTATGAACCCATGTACTTCAAGATCTTCATGGTACTCATATGAACAGTCACAATCAAAGCGTGACTGAGGTACATCATTTTTAGATGACGACTCTATAACGAATATTATGGATTAAGAATACTGATCAGCGATACGGATTTGATATTTTGGAACATCATGATGTCTTGCCGGCATCATTGAAAATTGTTGACCGCTTCTCTCTTGCAGGAAACAAGCCTATGTTTATGTATACTTTTGTCTTTTTGAATTTGGTGCTAATACTGTTATATGGAAATGGAATAGGTCTTTGGATTATGGACGCGGATATTCTCTAACGGACGACGGCTGGATTATGAATGACGGACTAGACGCTTGTAATTTGAAAGCGCCGGACTGCATATAGTCATATTCATAAGAGAACAGATATAGGTCACCCAACAGGGGTGCACAATTAGTACCCATTGGAATAACTATACGCTGTTGATAAGTTGTGTTGCCAAATTTCACATGTATATTTTTCACGAGAAATTCAAGCAAGCAATTCTAAACAAAGAATCTCTTGTGGTAGAGCTAAAAAATGCTTTATGGCTTCCGTCATTAATGTATCTACGCTCAGTTTTCTTGAACACAGATACTATTAATGAACTTAGACGGTCAATAAGGTCCTGATGAGGGATTGTATTATAGAGTCGAGAAATCCCATGGGGATACATGTCTGTACGGTATGTGACCTTTAGCATCAAGTTCATAAGAAATTTGGAGTTTTCAATATCCACATATATTCAACGCCAGAGTTTTTAGAAATAGTGGCGCAATACCTTTCCCAAAACGCTTTCACCTCCTGAAGGGCCCTCGTCAACAGGGTTGAAAGAAGCTTGGTGGTGCAGCTTCTAGAACCAGCTATGAATCTGGATTTGTATGGTGATTTATGCATTTTGGGAGTCCAGTATACTTTTGGTGTGTCGTTATGATTGGATGGAAGACAAATACCTCTTTCCCTGAGAAACGTTTTGTGATTGTTAAATAAATTTTTCATGGTAAATGCAGTTTGGGAGTAAGTAGACGTATTAACTGATGATATGTTCACACTCAATTCTTTAACCAGCACCTGGTAATAGTAATATTTACATATGAATATTATATTATTTGGAGCTTTGTCTGCTGGAACTATGACGAATTTATGCTGGAGATTTGCTAGAACTTCTTGCGAATTGAGGTTTCTCAGTTCTTGTTTTGCTTGGGGAAGGGTACTTCTCTCAATATGGCGGATTGTTTCAACGATCTTACTCGTGGTAAGGTCCAGCCAATCAGCGAGTACTGTGGGTTCAACTGTTTCTCGTTTAGACCAATCAATAACGTACTGTTCCAAACAGACAGGACTATCCTCTGCTCGGCCTTCAGATTTATTCTTTTCGACTCTCTTTATTTAGGTCCCTTCATCAGGAGTAATCTTAGGTCCTTATCACTCACCACATCAAGGTTACCAGTCATAATATGTTTGCATGGTGTATAGATAAAGTTCAACGATTCACAATCACATCTATAGCCTCCCAACGTGTATAAGTCCCAGTCAAACTCCTTGACAGCATTACAGCAATTGAATATTTTGGTGGCTATAGATTTAGTATACTTATATGAAATGGAACTATATGAAATAGTTTGGTACAGCGTTGCGAACCTTTGGATCATTCAGGATTCGAGGTAAATTGATAATGTCCAGTCCTGCTTCACAGACTTTACTAAAGAGAAGGTTATTCTCTGTATTGCTCTCTTGTTCGTCCGTTATTAGAGTATGGCTCTCCAGCATGGAACCCCAGTATGAAGAAGGATATTCATCTGTTGGAAAAAGTGCAGAAGAGGTGTCTGAAACTTTGTCCGGAACCGATTGTATTACAGTCACTTTCTGATAGACGGAGACGTTCCGATCTGATAGAGACTTATAAAATCTTGAACAATGAATATAAAACGGCCCCAGAACTTTATTTTTGTACACCATTTATTGCACTGAGAGGCCACTCAAGAAAACTTCATAAGAAACGTGTTCGAACATCTAGATGTCGAAGTTTCTTTTCCCACCGTGTCATTGGTGATTGGAACTCGCTCCCAGAAGCAACAGTATCTGCACCAAGTGTGGCATCCTTTAAGAGTCGTTTGAGATCCCTGGCCCTAGCCGATGTATTTATTACCGTGTATTAACTTTGATATCTCATCAGTTTCCATAAAATGCAGTGTATGATGTCAGAAAATCTCCTCTACCCTGATAAAGGCGTCTAATTTTATTCGAGGAAGTCGAGCATATTTATCGAGTGACAAGTTCAGCACGATCATGCAGATTTTTGAGCTGACGTCCGTAAATTCGCGTCCATAATAACATCGTAAAAGTAGGCCAAAACATTGAACGTATTCCTTCCTTTTTGTTCAGTATTAGCTATGATCTATATTATGAAACCTAACTGACATGGAATTGAATGAATATTCTGGAAATATAAAACTATACACATATTAGAGTATTCCATGTTCGAGTCGTTCGGTATGTCGACGTTGTTGTTGTGAACCCTGAAAATGAACCAACGGCAAATTTGTGTAGGATTGTATCACGAAGTTTTAGACAGATTAGCGGACTGTCATAGACTTTTCGGTCTTCACTGTGCATGATTTTACACACACCATCCAGGACTTGAATACATATCCCGGACCTAGGACACGAAATTAATGTTGAATTAACGGCGGATTGTACAAGAGAACCGAGTGTCAGTCGGCAATACACGTTTTGATTGGTTTATTTCAAGTATGAGAATATCTATTACGGTACGGGTACTGTAACAGTTTACTAAAAGTAAAAGTCTCCGAAACTTTACCTAATGCCATTTAAATGTTTCTCAAATTTGTTTAGCATATAGAGTAATGGAATGGCGATAGCGATGTTTTGATTCTTAGTGTAAAAATGCGCGGTGTAATTCCAAAGAATTTTTGATTGCTGGAATTTTGGTAAGTTCGTGGGTATTCGTAAGAAATATTTTCATTCACAATAAAATATTTAACAAAACCGGAAAGAGTAAGTCTTTATGATAACTATATTTGAACAAAACAGAGCACATGCAGAGATGATTGTTGTCGGCGCTTCACATCGCAAAAATTTGTTTGTGTCCCCTGGTGGGAAAACTGACGTTTGTCAACTGTGTGATTTCCTGTCTATGTTTCATTAAACGATAGATGCAATCAAAGCCAAGATATAACAAGTTTGAATGAGGTATTGTGAAATTTACAGGACGAACAAGGGCCACACATTAACACACAAACCCATAATACTGCAGCGTTAATTTGAAACCCCTTTCAATTGCCTCTTGCTGGTGAATCGCGCATCCTCACCCAGAGCTGAATTTGCGCTTCCGAAGGGACAAGGTATTCCCCAGGCAGTCAATTCGATGTTATTACACACGATCTCATTTGCATATGAATAAGTGTCATTTCCAGTCTGGGTGAAACTTGCATGCTGCACGTGGACTCTCCTATTTCACTATATATTTCATGCTGTTCAGATTCTCTCCACTGGAAACTGAAACATCTTGTCACCCCTATCCTGACTTTGGATTCTTCCATTTTATGTGGTTTTCTCTGGAGGACAAGCTCATTCTCAAAGAGAGCCGTGTCTACCCGCGGGAGACCAAAGCGACTCTCATGTAAACTGGTGACATTTTGAATCTCCAATCTCAAAGCGAGGCAGCATGACATCACTCGCTCGACCCGGGACTATTCATTCTCAAAGAGAGCCGTGTCTACCCGCGAACTACTTCCTGTATTAGATAACTCGCTTTCACGGCCAAGTATACATACCGACAATAATTTGTTCGCGATTGATATGCTCCGAAACGGAAAGAGTCATTTCCCAATTATATAGCCCACGTTATGTTTAGCAATTCGCTTCTAACTCGGCGGAGTCAGCAGGTCAATGACAAGCCGGATACAGACGAAAAATCATACGCCGCCTACTCACCCCCCAAATTTTGGGGGGATGGCTCCCATTTACCCGTGAGACTCTTTCTCGCAGTAGGGAGTCTCGCGAGACGAGAATGGGACAAGCTGTGCTGAATGGGGAAGTAGCTGGACAGGCTAAAAATAAACTAACACTTCATTAGCAAACTATCCCGGTACTCAAAACAATGTAGCCATTGACAATTTAAATATCAAAGGAGACCTGCAGCAAATGCCATTCATGTGGAGGCTTGGTGTTTCAGTAGGAAATTGAGGGGCACTGAGGGGGTATACTATAGTATTATGTCGTGCGATGTGAACACATCGTTTCAAGTTTGTTTCCTATACAGTGAACCTATGATAATAATAAAAATACGGCCTCTTTCACGAACATGCTATTAGATATTGTATTGTATGTTGAGTATTATTAGAAGGGAGAAAAATCAGAGAACCTGATGAAGAATGCAGGACGAGTCAGATCGATCACCGTAATTCTGTAGGTTTGTTTACGGTCAAATATACTTACCACATGGGGTCTGCGTAAATACCTCACCTTGTCGTGTGGATAATAACACGGACGTATGGACTGTTAGGGGGAGGGAGGGGGGAATGGATGTTCTGAAAGAAAAAAGGAAACCCTTTCACCATTGTTTGTGATCTTCCAGGCTTGTCGATACGTTGTCATGCACAAACAAGTGATGCTCGAGAATTGTAGTCCAGATTTTTTATTTTTAGAAATTTTTATTGATCAAAATACTAAAATAAAATCAACGTTAAATGTACATCCTTCCAAAAGGCTTTTCGTGGTGGCTCATTTTTGACGTCAAATAATGGTCGTTTGATTGTCCACTTCACCTGAAAATATAACGAATAGCATACAGCATACCGCAAGATTAAATCGCATCTTGCTTTCCCCAAACGAAGAATTCAGTTGGTGTGAAGAAATCTGATGCAATTCACCAGCACACACGTTACAACTTGATATCTCCGCGGGAACGTCACCCGACAAAGTTTGAACTCTGCTCCCTTCCAGTGCCTCCGTTGAACACGGCCCAAGTGCCTCCCATACGAATAATACAGGGCAGGCCGGGCAGGTAAATGGGGGACAGCGAGGGGTTTAGCATATACGACGAACAAATATATTAACGTTGAAGATCTCTCAAATTTGTTACTTAAAATAATGTGTGTTTTTCAAATAAAGGAATGCTGGTTTAAAGAAAGATATTTGATATACGAACGCTGGAAACTGAAGAATGATTCAATAGCGGGCCGTGTGCAG
Organism: Hanleya hanleyi; assembly: GCA_036873755.1. Classification (NCBI taxonomy): domain Eukaryota; kingdom Metazoa; phylum Mollusca; class Polyplacophora; order Lepidopleurida; family Hanleyidae; genus Hanleya; species Hanleya hanleyi. The sequence goes on along the minus strand of JAVTVY010005144.1, from coordinate 27,552 downwards.
ACACTCGACCACGTGCGGGGGACTACCGTATATATTTTTCCCAACTGCGGCGAAACGCGATCAAGTTAGGATAAAATTACAGGACTGCGGAGTTAATTGAATCAATTTTTTTCCTTATAGACTGTAAGTAATAGCTGGGACGAGTATAGAGGGATATGAAACGCGGCTCCTCTCTTTGAACTAGGGTTTGTCTCGCTAATTGATATATTAATGAGTGATTAGTGATTGGTTAATTAGTACGCCTCGTCACCGATTGGCTTTTGTGCGCAAAAGACCGTCACGTGTGCTTTGCTGCGAGTCCCGCCCTGTTTCGCTGGTCAATGCTGGGCGAATACACGTGCTTGTCAACAAGGCTCCATTAACGTGAACGCCAGTCAACTCAATTTAGGCCAAGATTGATGACAAAAAACAATCCTTTACAGCTTAACGAGTGGCAAAAGGAATACATCATGCAAACGACAAGAAACAAAACTAGTGCACAGAGAAAAAAATCTAAAAAAACATATGACCCAAAAGAGTAGTTCAATCACAAAAACGTACAAGAATTGTGAGATTTGTTCAGAATTCTACATATTTGGCCTTTTTACGATTTTCACGAGCAATTATTTACAAAAACGAAAATGGAAAATTAAAACATTTTGCGTACTGTCAGTGACATGCTTGCATATTTTGCAAAAACTAGCACAGATATACTTCAAAAATTGAGATAAATGAGAAGTTTGATCACAAAGAATGGGGAAAATGGGTTTTTCCTTGCCGCTCCAGCCGCTCGGTTATCGGCAGCGCAGAGCGGTCGAAAGTTGTCATGAAAATATGCATCTTTTCGATGAAAATCCATCAAAAGTTTCTTCTCTCAAAATAGTACCCGTCTCGATCAAATAATCTGACGCAAATTACTGCAGAAGAACGTCTATAAATCTGGTAAAATCTGGAATGAATTCGTGACGAAAACTAGGCGATGCAAAGGCTCACGCGCGTACAGCGCGAGACCTGGCAGGCGAGACATACGTTCAGCGTGAGCTCGCGGCGGCGCCTTTGATGTCGGGGTACGTTTCATATCCCTTTAATATTCGTCCCAGGTAATAGTAATTCAGTCTGATTATATTGTACCATTCCCTGTTGTTTCTCTGCGCTTACAAATAATAGCATACGCCGATATACTATATACGAGATTCTAGTAACATATTCACTTTACTTTCATCGGCACGAACTCCGTGGCGAAAACGGGAGTGTTCGAATTTATTGTTTCACGGATATTGAAAATGCTCCCGTGTTCGTTTTATTAGGATGGACAAAATCACGACAGCGGAAAAATCGGCCGTTTTCGAATTAAATTTGGAAGGTGAATTAATAGGGAAATTACCGTAAGCTACCAAGTATACCAAGCAAGCAAGTAAGTAAGTAGTTGAGTTTCAAGAAAAGCCAATCTTGGGATGTTTCGATTATGTTCACTGGACAACACAACCGCAAATACGCTATATCTTGACATACTTTAGTGATCTTGTGTGGTATTATATTTCCTGAAGAAGCAGACTGTTGTATATCTCTGGCTATATGATTTAAAGCTCTCAGAGGTAACGTATACGAAACCGCACGTCAGCTATGTATACTCTTGGGTGTGTTAGTTAAAATCACTAAGTAATTTAAAGTGATATGATCGTGAATAATCACACTATTAACCTTTCTCCAACCATGGCTGCGATGTCTCCGTTGATGGAGATTATTAGCTAGGTAATATTGGATATATTTGAAAGGCGGTTTGTAACATTGCCGAACCCACTGACATTATCATTTAAACCATACGGAAACACTGACACAAGTTTTAGCATCCAGAATAATACAATAAAATAACATCGGAACATCAGTTTAAATGCCCACTACCTGGTGGTGTTTAATGTTTAAAAACCGGAGAGATACCACTCAACTGCGGCCTGGCGTGACAGCAATACCCCGGATGTACTCGGTTTGCGTTGGAAGCCTTTAAAGATGCGACAACCCCTCAACACGGGTATATGCTCTTCGACCTGAAGCAAGCCACCCCCGAACACCTTCGACATACGTACCGGTACTTTCCCTGGGGAGACCTGCCACGTGTACATGCGAAAATAATGTAAAGTACAAGCGTCTAATCCGTCATTCATAATCCAGCCGTCGTCCATTAGAGAATATCCGCGTCCATAATCCAAAGACCTATTCCACATTCCATATAACAGTATTAGCACCAAATTCAAAAAGACAATCATAGTATACATAAACATAGGCTTGTTTCCTGCAAGAGAGAAGCGGTCAACAGTTTTGTTGATCGAGTGACTGTTGATGTTGCGAGGGTGAGGCGGAAGTAAAGCAGAACCAGAAGCAGCTGCATACTGCGGCTTCGCCGGCCTAGCTGGGTATCTAGGCAGATGGGGCAGACAATCATAGTATACATAAACATAGGCTTGTTTCCTGCAAGCGAGAAGCGACCTGAAGCAAGCCACCCCCGAACACCTTCGACATACGCACCGACACACCCACAGTGGCTCCCCCAGCTGGGGTGTGTGTGTTGTGTGTGTGTTTGATGATGGGAATAATAAAAGATTTAATACAGCATTATGGTTAACCTCACCAAGCGCTCGAGCCATGGAGGAATCAATATCTTCCCGTTTGCCAACGTGATCCAGATGGAGTACCACCAGTGGAGCCACAGGTTCCTGATCATTCTTCAGACCAATGTGACCATACGTTTCAGCAAGACATTGAAGGAGCCGTGTGCACTGGAGACGGATAACTATGTCGGGCCCAGTCGGTTTCAGGGCAAGACCATGCTGGATCTTAAGGCTGGCTTGTATGGACTCAATGTCTATTCGGATGTGGTGGATGGTCACATCGTCGGCGATATCGATGCGCCCCTGCTGCGCGTCTGCCCAATCCAAGGAGACTACGGAGATCAGGTCACACAGGGTCGACATCGGGCCTTACAGGCTAGTCCTTTGTGTTAAATGCCGTCGTTTATGGAAGGCCAAATGTCCAAATAATCAGAAACTCACAGTTATTGAATCGAAAACCTAAGTTTTCAAACAGAAAACTTAAGTTATCAAACAGAAAACCATGGTTTTCGAATCGAAAACTTAGGTTTACGGTCGAAAACCTAGGTTATCTACCACACAACCCCGAGTTTCTATTTCTCAACACCGAAAATCACAGTTGTGATTAGAAAACTTAAGTTATCGAACCGAAAACCTAGGTTTTCGAATTGATAACTTAAGTTTACGGTCGAAAACCTAAGTTATCTACCAGACAACCCCGAGTTTCTCTTTTATTGGACACTTTCTATTCGATAACCTAGGTTTTCGAATTGGTGGTTGTCGTGAAGTGAAACTCGACTTTCTAACTTAGAGTTTCGATATCCGGGTACTTTGGGTCTGGCATCTTTTCCGATTGTTGACTAATCAAAAATGCAGAGAGAACCACGTGGCGAAATTAATTATACGGAATCAAACTGCTCACATACATATAACATTCACCGTATGCCTGTAGTAATCGCTCTCGACCCAGAGACAGCTTGTGTGTCACCGAAGTATTTGCCAAAGTAGCTATCTACATATCACTGAATGTGCTTTGCTGGTGTGAATTACATTGACCTGTCTTATGTCGGTCAGTCAGCATGACCGGATAGCTGAATTTCAACTAGATTATTTCCCTCAATTCAGTCTGCAGCATATATATATAGCTATTAAACTATTGTTCTGAGTATCAATGCTCAGTCTTTGATAATGCTTGTATAAACTAGGCTCGGACATACAGGATAGTCTACATTGAATAATTAATCTCAGTTATCCTTTTGTTGAATACATGATTGATAGATTTATTGCTCAGTTTTGTCCATAGGACTAAAATGCATATACATTAAGACATACATTAAAACAAATATAACATGAGTACATTAAGACAAAACAATTAAGACACTAAAACAATAGGACATTAAAAGAAACATCATACAAGAAACATAAAAACAATATGAAACCATCACAGACTATGTCACAGACTGACCAATGGAAAGAAGCCAAAGTTTACCCTCTCCACAAGTCGGGGTCTATAAACAAGGCCGAAAATTACAGACCTATATCCATATTACCTGTCCTATCAAAAATACTGGAACGACATGTTTATGACTGGTTATACACTTTTATTTCATCCCATGATCTCCTTACAAAAAATCAGTCTGGTTTTCGCCCCAAACATTCCTGTTTTACTGCTATGACCAAACTCACAGAAAGCTGGAATCAAGCTATAGACAATGGGGAACTAGTTGGTCTGGTGATGATAGACTTCAAAAAGGCCTTTGACCTTGTTGATCACGATTTACTATTGCAGAAATTGAAAATATATGGCTTTACTGACTCTGCTTTACAATGGGTTACATCATATTTGAGTTCAAGATTCCAAAGAGTGTCCCTTGGAAAAGCAGTCTCTGATCCTTTAAGAGTTAATTCTGGTGTTCCACAGGGGTCCATACTTGGGCCCCTCTTATTTATACTGTATTTGAATGATATTGTATTGTCCGTGAACAGCTGTGATGTTGATAAGTATGCTGATGACACCTCTGTACACACTTCCTCAAAATCTGTATGTGTCATTGAACACAGACTTACCCAAGGCATGTTGGGTGTTCAAACGTGGTGCAGAGACAATAAAATGATTATTAATCCCCAAAAAACTAAGTCAATGTTAATAGGAACAGCTGCTAAACTCAAGAATAGTGGTCAGCAAAGTTACAATATCACAGTTGAAGACACTATAATTGAGAAAGTGTCAAGCCAAAAATTGCTCGGTCTGCATATTCAGGAAAATTTATCATGGAAAAATCATGTGGACACCATTTGCAATAAAATATCCTCCATGCTGTCCATATTGAGAAAACACAGGAATTTACTTCCACAGAATACTCGACTGATTTTTTATAATGGTTATGTGTTGCCTCACATTAACTTCTGTATATCCATATGGGAAATTGTTCCAAACATCTTCTGGATCGAGTAAATAAACTGCAAAAAACTGCTGCTCGACTTATTCTGAACAAAACCAAAAGTACATGTTGATTTTGTGATTCCGTCTGACGTTTTAATCAATCAGCATGCGGGAAAGGGCGTGAAACCAACAGTACCCGGATATCGAAACTCTAAGTTAGAAAGTCGAGTTTCACTTCACGACAACCATCAATTCGAAAACCTAGGTTATCGAATAGAAAGTGTCCAATAAAAGAGAAACTCGGGGTTTTCGACCGTAAACTTAAGTTATCAATTCGAAAACCTAGGTTTTCGGTTTGATAACTTAAGTTTTCTAGTGACAACTGTGATTTTCGATGTTGAGAAATAGAAACTCGAGGTTAGGAAAAGAGAAACTCGGGGTTATGTGGTAGATAACCTAGGTTTTCGACCGTAAACTTAAGTTTTCGGTTCGAAAACCATGGTTTTCTCTTTGATAACTTAAGTTTTCTGTTTGAAAACTTAGGTTTTCGATTCAATAACTGTGAGTTTCTGATTATTTGGACATTTGGCCTTCCATAGTCGTTTTCATCTGACGACGATACAGCTCACCAATCCCCAGTGTACAAGTTGTCACAGCGAAACAACTCACCAATTAACAATATACGAGTTGTCAGAGCATTTCCATCATAGCTCTCTTAGATTTGTATCTAATACCGCTTATGCCGGTGCTAGGGGCCGTGTGGTCATGTCATCCAAGTTGCCACACGAACAGGTACAATAAAAGCGTACCTGAGATACAACAAATATCACGAGTCGTTAGATTCTTGGTATGTGCTTTAGAATAGTTTAACCGGAAGACTATACTGTGAAGTCATGTGGCTCTGCCAGTATGTCAGCACCTCTTCCCACTTCCCTTATATGTGTTGTAATTTAACCACGTACTCTATCTAGCAGTGCGACAAACTGACATCAGTAGCATCACCATCAATATAAGAGATGACATCGGACAACCTCTGGCAGTCGAAATTGGGAAAGTGGTGGTCACACTTCATTTCCAACAAGCACGCTCTCTCAACTTTGAATAATGAAGGTACCTTATGAGTGCGATGCACACAGCTATATGGACTATTATACCCAACAGGTCGGTGGCTTTCCACGCATCCGAGGACATGGACTGGGGAACGTACTCGGGCAATCTCACGTTCGGCTATTTCGTACTGGCGGAACTTATCCTCTCACATAGAATGCACAACTCACCACCCCTGGGGAGCGTATGGCGATCAAGTAGTGAGCCGGCTACAAAATAGTGCGTTTGATAATCGAGCAATCCGGTCGCATTTGATTGTGAAATGAAGTTAATTTTAACCAAAAGAACAGAATTCATTCAAATTATACAAAAGTATTTTTATGTTTAGTAGAATAATAGCAATCTATTCCCAGAGCTCACCAGCTGCGCTAAGGTCCGTCAATACGGAAACAGACGAACGCGAGATTGGTTCCGTCGAAAATTAATTCTGGGCATGATAAGATAAGATTCTTTATTGTACTGAGCACCCCATTTGGGAGAGAGTACATAACACATAAAAAGTAGAACAAATAAGAAAGTAAACAAATGAGTGACGTGATCCCGTATCCGCTCCCAGAAATCCACTAGGCCAGAGGACACTTTCACAGCTAGTGAGCTCTGGGGCTAGATTGGTACTCGGGAGCATCGTCCTGCCCTTGGTGACGCATGGGGTACAAGCAGTCGTAAAACCAGCGGTCCGAAGAGGGGTGCAAGACCTGGGAGATGCATTCAGCGGTGTCCCTGTCCAAGAAGCATTGAAATGCTGAGCCAAAGAGGCAGGAGGTGTCTTGGTTACCAAAGCACAACGAACCGAAGGGAATAAAAGACCTGCATCACCGAGACTGCGCACCAGTCGACGACCGACCCATCGAGGACGCACATCGAAGACCAGGGATTTCTTTGTGTGAACATGTCCTTAATCCACGCCGTCATCCACCAGTGGTGAATTTGATTTGTGGATCGTCCCGCTCACACAGACCAGTGCCAAACAGGGATTATGTGTGGAGCATCTCCCGCTCTCCAGCATCAATGAAACAGGGCCCATAATGTTCACCATCAGCAATGCAGATACGGTCTATGTGGATTTAGCCCATACATACTTGTATGTGAAATCCAAGGTCGTCAATGCGGATGGCTCCAGAATCGCCGACCATGCAACGATGGACCCGACGAATCTCTGGCTGCATTATATGTTTCAACAGGTGGATATTTTCTCAGCGACAAACTCATCAGTTGACAGTTCCTTTATTCTACTGGGACACACCCGAGCACATGGGCACGGAGAACGACAATACGGGATGGAACAAAACGGAAGGATTTCACGGAGAACGGCAACTCGGTCGATCTCATCGGTCGAGTGCACGCAGACCTCTTTATGCAAGACTGGTACCTCTTGAACAAGATCCCCATCAAAATCCGACTGATACGGGTGCCCACGACCTTCGCCTTGATGGCCACTGATGTAGAGGGGCATGTAGCGGACTATAAGATCATCATCCAAGACGCAGTCCTGTATGTCCGAAAAGTGAAACCGAGTCCAGCCGTCCGATTGGGGCACCTCAAAGCCTTGGAGAAAAAAACAACCCAGTACCCTATCCGACGTGTGCAAACCAAAGTGTTCTCTGTGCCAGCCAGGAATATGAGCACCAACAAAGAAAACCTGTTCCTGGGAAAACTTCCGAAACGATTGATCCTGGCCTGTGTGGAGAATACCAGCTTCAGCAGACCCTACCCGAAGAAACCTTTCTGTGGCCCTGCGTGTGGACGGACAACAGGTCCCAGCCATGGCCTTAACACCGAACTTTGGTCACGAGAATTTCATTCGAGCCTATCAGAGCCTGCTTACAGCGACCGGTCAAACCAACCAGGGATGAAGGGAATATGATCAGTCAGGAAGACTACGCTAACGGATACACCCACCGATCTGATCCCACCTTAGAGAACCACCATCAGCTGAACCTCGCCAGACGAGGCAACTTACGGTTGGAAATCCACTTTGCACGAGCCCTCCGGAGCACCATCAATGTGATTTGCTACGCCGAGTTTGACAACATCTTTCAAGTGGACAAGGTGCGCAACGTCTTGTGTGACTTTGCCACCTAACATGGAAATAGACCAGATTACCTGGAGAATGACCCAGGGAAACGCACTATCTTTCAAGGGGTATTCGCCTGAGATGTGTTCCAGTTAGACCGTGTGTATCCTGCTGCCCACGTCCCAAACACGGACCCGATGGATCGTCCCGGTCAACAGTGTATGGAAAGCCATCAGTGTCATAACCTCTGGTTTTCCACACGTGGTAATTCGATTTTCCACGCGTGGAAATTAAATTATCCACGCGTGGAAAATACAGCCAATGGTTTGACTTGTAATTACCACGTGTGGATATTTCGACCAATTACTCAACTTGGGAATACCACACGTGGAAATTATTTACCACGTGTGGAAAATATCCACCAATGATAGAACTGGGAATACCACGTGTGGAAATTATTTACCACACGTCGTATTTACCACCCAATCATTGAATTCGGAAATATGACGCGTGGTAAATAATTTCGACACGTGGTATTCCCATTTATCCACGCGTCGAAATCTTATTTTACCCAGCCAATGAATGAGAGCTTAACAAAGAAAGCTGGTCCCTTCAGAATGGCGAAAATCGACAGTTTGTTTGGTTCAAGTATCAGTTCTCCGAATGTGTTCGTCTAGCTGGAACAGACAATCTGCAACAGGACAGTCAATTTCATAAAATACAGGCACGTGTAGCAAACTTTAATAAGTTTTTTGTTGAGCAGTGCAGGAGTTCCATGCACCCGAGGCTGAGTCGTATGGGTCGACGACCGTACGACTGATAAGTCAGAGTCAAAGTGCGTGTATCTGCTTTCTGTAAAGACTGATTTGATCGGTGGATTCGAAAATAGAATTACCACGTGTGGAAAAGAGAATTACCACGTGTGAAAAACCAAGTGAAATACCACGCGTGGAAATTATTTACCACGCGTCGTATTTCCGAATTCAATGATTGGGTGATAAATACGACGTGTGGTAAATAATTTCCACATGTGGTATTCCCAGTTCTATCATTGGTGAATATTTTCCACACGTGGTAAATAATTTCCACGTGTGGTATTTCCAAGTTAAGTAATTGGTCGAAATATCCACACGTGGTAATTACAAGCCAAACCATTGGCTGGATTTTCCACGCGTGGAAAATCGAATTACCACGTGTGGAAAACCAGAGGTTATGACACTGATGGCTTTCCATAACAGTGGGTGGCTGTGTACTTCCCAGAACAGCAGGGAGAATACTTTGACCTGTATGGTCTGCCACTCCTTCATCCCGATTTAAAAGCCTTCATGGACCAAGGAACAGAGACGTGGTGTTTGAACAGTCAAGCGTTGCAAGGCCTGAGCAGTAGCGTGTGCGACCAGTACTGCCTATTTTACCTCTACTATCGTTGCCGTGGATGAACGCTACCCACCATTGTACAGATGTTTGACGATTGTTCTCAAGCTACCGATCGAGATGCACTGGTGTATGACTGGGCCGCAAATCATTTCAATGTACAAGCCCCGTTCTAGGCTTAAGTTCTAACCATTTCAATATACAAGCCCCGTTCTGGGCTGTAGTTTTCACGTGAGATGTGAATGTGAGAGCGAAAAAACCTATTCTAGTTGATAGCCCATGCACGAGTTCTTTACATTCTTGTTAAAATAAAGGTCTAACGTCAAGCACCTGTACTGGTCTCTTGTTCTCTCCACAGAAAAGAGAAAGATGTAAAAGTAAAGGCCAAGGGTACGGGTCAAGCAGCTGATGTCACCGTAGAACTAGAACTTCCCTCTAGTATGCCCCCCATGGAGACGGAGACGCAATCGGGAATGAAGACCACTACTACGGTCCATGTACGGAGTGGTCGAACGTATGCCCGTACGGACTGTTGGAGTTGATACAATATAAGGGAGTTCCTACGGGGATATCTCGGCATCAAAACTTCAGGTGAATTAATTGGGTCAGGAAAGGCCAAATGTTTCACTCCCTGTTGCTCCAGGGGCAGTCCGTGGCTTGGTAAGTTGTGCTACAGTGATTTCATGTATCACGCATGAAGTCACTGATTACGGCACAGCAGGCATAGCTTCTTATGGGTAAAGAGCTAATATATCAATCGTCTCACCAGGAGTTTTTAACCAAACGCACTTACGTAACATCTCGCATTATTAAAAGGCTCTGTTACGCTAGGTCGGATGAGATCAAGCCCCGTGCAAATGAATACCTGTGGGTAACCTGACGAGGTCAAGGTTATTATTCTGCAGCAACAATGCCGATTTCGCACCTAATTCCCGAGGGCGTTACACAGCATTGTTCCAGTCACGGCAGGGCCGGAGTTAGAGTCTGGTTGATCCAATTTCGGTGGTTAACCATATAAGGCTCATAAAACACTTCGGGTCTGCCATTTCTGGTTCCTGTGGGTTCCGGTTTGGCATCTTCTGGGTTCCGGTAAGGACATTTTGCCCTTTCCGGTCCCGTTATCGGCACATGAGGTATTCTGTACCGTTTCATGCACCGATTCCGAGACGGGAAGTGAATGTTGCTATCTGCCCCATCTGCCTAGATACCCAGCTAGGCCGGCGAAGCCGCAGTATGCAGCTGCTTCTGGTTCTGCTTTACTTCCGCCTCACCCTCGCAACATCAACAGTCACTCGATCAACAAAACTGTTGACCGCTTCTCTCTTGCAGGAAACAAGCCTATGTTTATGTATACTATGATTGTCTTTTTGAATTTGGTGCTAATACTGTTATATGGAAAATGGAATAGGTCTTTGGATTATGGACGCGGATATTCTCTAATGGACGACGGCTGGATTATGAATGACAGACTAGACGCTTGTAATTATGAGTTTCTGCTATAACGCAACAACCTTTTGTGCCTATCTTTTGTGCCCATTGCTAATGCTGATGCAGAACAAGGTGAACAGGCCTCTTTATTTGATGCGGATCCGGATGCATCAGTGACCCATTATTCTGATATTTTGGCTCGTCTGTACAAACTATTATAACCAGGTTGGCTCACTGGTTATCACATTAATAAGTAAGTCGTAGTCCATGTTAAATATAACACAACCTAGCTTTATTTACCCTAATCTAATTATTGACTTTGACGTAATATTAATTCCAATATATACAATTATACAGCACTTCCAGTTATTACAGAAACTATATGTCAGTACATATAGCAATCTACATTTACAAGTGTTACCTATATAACTTACATCTATGAACTGCCTTGGCGCTGCAAAGTCGCATGCCAAGATGAATTCTAAAAGTGAACTGACTTGGTTTCCTACTGCATACATATTTATATACATTATAGTTTTAGTGAAATCCACAGGTAGACATTCTTAACAATCATAACACACTTTCAACAATTGTTCAAGTAATCCTAACGTCCTGTCATGTCTGCCAGCTATCCTGTTCATTCAGTATGACATCTCAATTAACAGTAGGGACTCTTACCTAATAACAACAAGGATTATCTGAGACTAAAATGACAGTCTGACTACAATTGACACCTGGCTCCTGTCTTTGCACCAGCTGGTCAGAAATGGTCTAACAACACTAATTAAATGTCAACTGTTATCAAAACATCCTATTATAATCAATGCTCAAACCCCTAAATCCTAATTCCAACATGTGTTACATAATATTGAGTGTATACATTTATCAGTAACTAATAACTCCATACTTATAATACAAATTCACAATAAACAAACATTAAATAATAATGGAATATAATTGAGGTACATGTTCATTTTACATGTACATGTCTTATGGCTCTATTATAGTTATTTTACATGTACATGTCTTATGGCTCTGTTATAGTTATTTTACATGTACATGTCTTATGGCTCTGTTATAGTTCCCTCCGTCCCCGAATAAGTTTCGTCCCGAAACTGTAATAAATTGTCTGTGGTAGTCATTTTAATCGATGTTTGGTGGAGTTTTTAGAAGTTCTTATGTGATGTTGATTGAAGTTGAAGGTTCCTGTGTAATGTTGAACTGTGGCTGAGGTCGCTGATACTTGTCTGGAATATGGGGAGCTTTTGCTCGTGGCTTTCTTGGGTCACTTCTGTCTGTGGACACCATACAGCTGAAACACTCAGATGTGAAATGCAGAGAGTTAGCAATGTTTAAATTTGTATACATAGAGTTGGCGCAAAGATATTCATTATTATTCAAGAGTGATTATTTAGTCAATCTTCATTTTTTTTTTCTTCTTTTTTTATAATTTTGTTACATGTATCACTACATCATTTACATACTTACATACATGGGTTATATTGAGGACTATGTACATATATATTCTTGTTTAGATACAATATTGCAAATGCAAAACAAGGACACTGATCACTATGTAAAGAGAGATATAGGTTCTAGTCAAGTCAGTAATACTTATTCTGACACAGTGATCTATTGTAAAGAACATAAATGAATGAAATTGAGAAAGAAATCCTGTTGGATAATTAATATAATGCCTGAAAATCAAAAATAGAAAATGTAATGTTGCTTTTCACTTGAAACCCTGGCTGAAAAAGTTTGATGGGAAGTCTTGCTGCAGACAAGTCTGACCCTAGCACTTGATTTTCAACCGGTGTCTCAGTAAAAGAGCACAACAGAGAACTATACTTTTATATTTTGAAAATCCAGAAGTGTACATTAAGTCAACATGAATGACTCACATAAATTTTAAGTCATATTAAACAATTTATTTTCTAGGAAGGAATAAACATACATGTAGGTAATATTCATGTATCCGTATACATACATGAGAGTATATAGTGCAAACCCTACATTCCCAAGATCCTTGAAGCTTTCACAACATAATATAAGTTAGTCATGTTAGTGTGAATTATAATAAACTACACCAATACATCAACACATAATGCAACAACTTGTAAGTAGTAACTAATTATTTACACATTCCTTTTGGTACTCGAATATGGTTTGTCAAGCCATATTAAGAGTATCACAGAATCTGTCAGAGGTGACAAGTCTCCGATCAGTCCTGTGGTTGTCTCCGCAAAGTCATGATCTTTCGGTACATCTTTTGCCGATATCAAAACTATGCATATATGCTCTTATCAAATCGAATGTGTGTATTGTGTCTCTCTAAATCATCAAGAAAATCATACACCATATTCAGATCAATATTTTCGACAGGATTCCATTGATATGGCATATCTCTAGATTTGAATAATTGTGTTCCCATCTGAAGCTGGAATTTGAAAATCTTGAGGGAGTGTGGCACTGAAGTTCGTTGTTGAACTAATTTGCGATCGAAGGGATTTTCCTCATACCATTCTTTTTCTGTCTGATAAGTCACCTGTCGTACATGTACAATTAAGTGATGGATTTTGTTTTGGGGTATCCGATTAAGTGGGAACCAGGCTGCGCCACACACCTGTTCCTTCGTTTTGTATAACACTTTCACATAATACATGCCATCAATGAACTTGATTTTCCGAATATTTTCTATTTTTACACTTTTAATATCTATCATGGGTTGCTGTTTGGACATAGACTCACTTCGATCGGAGTTAATACAGGCCACAGTTTGTTCAGATTTCTTCATGAAAAACTTATTTTGGCCTAAAGGTTTGCGCCTTTTCTTGCCAGACAATGTTTTGTCGGCATGATATTGTCGACGCAGCTCATCTGGGAGACTCGTATCATGCTCCCAGGTGGAGCCTCTAGTGTTGTCTACCCATTTAATCCTGTAGCACATCCGTCCATTGTAACGTTTTGATGCTAGAATTTTGTCAATTTCAGTCACTAGGAATTTGTTTGGTGTTGTTACCGAGTTTGGATCTTGATTTGTACTTGAGCTTGGGATTGTACCGGTATCTTTAGGATGTTGAATAGTTTTGGGTGTTACTCTTGTTTTTGCCTGTTCATTGTTTCTAAGTGCTGCTTTTGTTTTTGGCACATGATGCTCTTTTGGTTCCTTTGTTTCATTGTTCCGTTTGTCATTGGTATTTGTCTCGTTTTCATCATTTTCTGACTCTATTTCTTCTGGATTGAGTTCATCATTTGTTTGTGGTAAATTTTCAGGCTCATAGTTTGGCCTGTCTGCTGGGTCATGAAACTTTTTGAGACGGTTTGCATGAATCATTGATTTCACTTCTTTATCGTCACTACATTTGCGCAATTTGTATGTGTAGTTTTGTCCAACCAATACGACATAATATGGTCCTTGCCACTTTTTTGTTAGTTTGGGAGATCGGCCCACAGTCTTTTTGGTACAATATAACCATACCTTTTGTGCTGGCTCGAATGTTGGTTCCTTTGTTCTTCTATCATAATAAGTTTTGTATTTTGTTTGGGCTTTTTTCAAATTTTCATCTGCAATTTTTCTATACTCAGCCAGATTGTCTAGAATTTTTGACAAGTATGTTCTATGATCCTTTGACAGTGTTTCTTTTGGAATTAGAGAGGTATCTATTGGTGTTCTCATCTGTCTACCAAACAGCATTTGATAAGGAGATAAGCCAGTTGATTGAGTGGCTGGGGTCATGCGGTATGCCATCATAATACCTGGTATATGATCTGGCCAATCAGTTTGATCTTCCTTGATGTAGGCTCTTAGACCCTGCTCAATGACGCGATTCATTCTTTCACATGTAGCATTTGTTGCAGGATGATATGAACTAGTTTTAGCATGTTTGATGTTGAATAATTCTGTCATGGCTGCTATGAGTTTGGACATGAATTGAGCACCGCGATCGCTGACTAATTTGTCTGGTGACCCATAACGTGTAAGAATCTCTCTGTATAAAATGGATGCAACTTCAGTGGCCTCCTGGGTTTTCATAGGAAAACATTCTGGCCATTTGCTGTAAGAATCCACTACGAGGAGTAGATATTTGGAACCATCCGGAGTTTTTGGAAGTGGGCCGAGTATGTCAATATGAAGCCGCGAGAAAGCACGTTCATATGGCAAGGGTTTAAGTGGTGCAGGCTTATCATGAACATTTGTTTTGATCTGTTGACATGTCGTGCATGTACGTACATAGGTACACACATCTGTGTACATTTTATCCCAATGATATTTGGATCTTATAGCAGCATACATTCTTTCTTGACCTTGGTGGCAACCTCCTAGCACTGAATCATGATAGGCTTGGAGTATATCTTTGCGATTACCTCTAGGAACAGCTATCTGTTTGGTATAAGAATCGGCAGCCTTTTTATTTTTTGTATTAAAGAAATGATACAGAATTCCGTCCTCAATCACATAATGATATGCTTCCGCAACTAAGCAACGACTCTGTTTTGGATCATCCGGTAGATCACCATTTTCTTTGTAGTCAAAGATCGGGGCCAAGTCAGGACACTCACGTTGTATGCCCTCCAGAAATGGATTTGAAATTACAATTTCAGTATTGACTTGTGCCACAACAATTGTATCTTTTGGACATATAGTTGCTAAATGAGCATGTTTCGGTTCCCTATATGTTAGAGTTGCCTCAATTGGCTCATTCTGATTCTCTGTATTGGATAAATATGTGGTTTCTATACTACTCACAATGGTTTCTTCTGTACTTTCAGTTGTGGTTGCTTCATTTTCTCTTCTAGACAAACCATCAGCATTTCCGTTTTTAGCTCCTGGCTTGTACTGAATTGTAAAATTGTACTCTTGAAGCTCAAGAGCCCACCTGCCTAGTCTACCCCTGTTAGCTTTTATGTTGTTTAACCAAGTGAGGGCAATATGGTCAGTGAAAACACGAAAGTGAGCATTTGCTATGTATGGACGAAAGGCACGAACTGACTCGACTAGTCCAAGACCTTCTTTCTCTGAGATATGCCATGTCTTTTCACTACCGCGCAGGGATCGTCCGCCAAAGGCTATAGCATGTTCATTGCCTTTTTCATCTTTTTGTCCTAAAACATATCCTATTGCACTATCAGACGCATCTGTTGAAATAATGAATTCTTTTTGGAAATCTGGATATGCTAATATGGGGGCTGTGACAAGTGCTTGTTTGAGTGCTTTGAATGAATTTTCAGTGTCAGCGGTCCATTTGAATTTAATGTCTTTCTGAAGAAGTTGATTCATGGGGGATGCTATTGAAGCATAATTTTGTACAAATTTGCGATAGTAATTGCATAAACCTAGGAAACTTCGAACCTCTTTCTGTGATTTTGGTCTGGGAAATGATTTAACAGCATGAACTTTGGTTTCATCCACATGAATACCTTGATCACTTAGCACGTGTCCTAGATATGGAACTTGCCGTTGTGCAAATGCGCATTTTGGCGGTTGTAATTTAAGATTTGCTTCCCGTAAGCGAGAGAAAATTTGTCCAAGATGGACCATATGTTCATCCAATGTGTTTGAATGACATAAAATATCATCTAAATAGCATAGGGTGTGAAGATAAGTAAGGCCGGCAAGGACCTGTGACATCATGAGACAGAAGCTGGCGGGCGAATTTCTCATTCCAAACGGGAGAACTCGGAATTGGAACCTTCCCTGATCCGTCGTAAATGCGGTTTTTGGTTTCGTGTCTTCATGTAGTGGAATTTGCCAAAAACCACTTGCCAGGTCAAGAACAGAAAATATTTTAGACTTTGCCTGTGCTACAGAGTCGATAGCATCTGATAACAATGGGATGGGAAAAGAAATCGGTTCTGTGATCGCATTCAGCTTGCGATAGTCTACCGCAAATCTATATTTTCCATTTTTCTTTTTCACAAGCACTACAGGGGATGACCATTCAGATAGTGATGGTTCAACTATGTTATTTTCTAACATTTCTTTCACTAATTCATCACATCGCTGTTTTGTCTGGGGGCTTTGTCGGTATGGACGTGAATAAATCGGTTTCTCTGTTTTAGTGAAAATTCTGTGATAATGAGCACTAGCTTTGCCTAATTCACTCATATCTTTGGCAAAAACATCACGGTTACGACCAAGAAATGCTAAAAATGAATCCTTTTGTTCCGGTGTAAGTATGGAATCGTCTAGTGTTATTCCTAGGTCTCGTGCTAGGTTAGCGTAGTAAGCATCACTTTTCGTGTCTCCTTCCATGAAATTTACATCAGCGGAGTTGTTTGACGTATTCTCTTGTTTCATTGCTGTAATAGTGTCTGGTGTAACTACGTGAAATGTGGCAATTGTTGCATGCTTCTCGATATAGACAGGAAGGTTGGATGGGTTCATTACTTTGTAAATAGCCATTTTGTTTTTAACTTTTGCGACAGTGCGCGCACCTGCAATGCTATATTTTGCTGAAAGTGACTCTATTGGTTCCAATAAGATCAAATTTCCATCACCTGCTTCAGGTACATATACAGGAAAATTTATTTCACGCTTTGGTTTAACCAGAATAATGTCTGTTGTTTTGGCACTCCCAGATTCTTTATGTCCATATGTTTTGTTGTTTATTTCAGTCGCCATGGAAATGTTAAACTGACCATTGCAAAGCAATAGTTTGTTCCTTTTAAAATCAATGTTTGCATCATATTTCCTTAGGAAATCCTCTCCTAAAATTACATCTTTGTGTAATGTTTTAAATACATAAAATTCTCCATTGAGCTCTTCAAGATCTTCAAATTGAATTGGTAAATTCACTACGCCTAATACGGAATGAACTTCACCACAAACACCTGTAATGGCTCGTAAATTACATGTATTAACGACTGCATTTGGGTAGGCTTTCTGCAAACACCTTTGTGAAATGCAAGAGATGCTTGCCCCTGTGTCGACTAAAGCATGTGTTTTTAATTTGCCAACCTTGATATGCACTGAGCTTTTCTCAAGGGGTGTTGTGAGAGAAATGTTAGGTCTCACTTGACAATGTATGCTATTGTAAGCTCTACCAACTTTTTGACAGTTGTGTTTGTTGCACTTCCAGCTGGCCATTTTACTGTTTAAGGTTAAATCAGTTTTGAATTTCCAAGACAAGATAGATAAAACAAGCTAGTTAGTAAATCATATGGCGATTATACTTACTCTTGGTGTTTGTCACTCTTTCTTGGTACTCAGGCTCTTTAGCTGGTTCTGTCAGTCATCAAAGGTGGCTTGAATTATTTCATCTTCGTCTAATCATTCTTCTGTTGTTTTTCCTTTGGGTGTTCACCGTTCGTTGAATATTCCAATGTCATCATATATATTCCGATATGAAATCTCTTAGTTTGGGGCGCTAAGAGCAGTTTGTACTGAGAAAGTCTGTCAATCTTAGAAGATTACAGGCCGGGTATCTCCATCATCTATAACCAGGTTGGCTCACTGGTTATCACATTAATAAGTAAGTCGTAGTCCATGTTAAATATAACACAACCTAGCTTTATTTACCCTAATCTAATTATCTCACCTTGACGTAATATTAATTCTAATATACACAATTATACAGCACTTCCAGTTATTACAGAAACTATATGTCAGTACATATAGTAATCTACATTTACAAGCGTTACCTATATAACTTACATACACGAACTGCCTTGGCGCTGCAAAGTCGCATGCCAAGATGAATTCTAAAAGTGAACTGACTTGGTTTCCTACTGCATACATATTTATATACATTACAGTTTTAGTGAGATCTCCAGGTAGTGATTCCTAACAATCACAAATACTGTTTGACTAGTAATTCTAATGTCTTGACATGTCTATCGGTTATCCTGTTCATTCAATATGACCTCTCCAATAACAGTAGGGAGTCTGACCTAATAACAACAAGGATTATCTTAGACTAAAATGACAGTCTGACTATAATTGACAACTGGCTCCTGTCATTGCACCGGCTGGTCAGAACTTGTCTAACAACACTATTGAATGTCAAATTCAAGAGTTATGAACTAATCTGTTATCAAAACATCTCATTACAAATCAATACTCATAGCATTAAATCCTAGTTATAACATGTGTTACATAATATTGAGTGTATACATTTATCAGTAACTAATATTTACAGCTTGCAAGTTATAATACTAATTCACAATAAACAAACATTAAATAATAATGGAATATAATTGAGGTACATGTTCATTTTACATGTACATGTCTTATGGCTCTATTATAGTTATTTTACATGTACATGTCTTATGGCTCTGTTATAGTTATTTTACATGTACATGTCTTATGGCTCTGTTATACTATTTCCAGATAAGACTCCTCCGCCGATAGTGGAACCACAAAAAGTTACTGCGATTACAAGCGTCTGGTCCATCATTCATAATTCAGCCCTCGTCCATTAAAGCAAATCCGCATCCATAATCCAAAGACCTATTCCATATAACAGCATTAGCACCAAATTCAAAAAGACAATCACAGTATACATAAACATGGGCTAGTTTCCTGCAAGGTAGAAGTGGTCAAGTTTTCAATCATGCCGGCAAGACATCACGATGTTCCAAAAATATCAAATCCTTATTGCTGATCAGTGTTCTTAAACCATATGATATTCGTTGTAAAGTCGTCATCTACAGAATGATGTATCTCATTCAAGCTTTGATTGTGTGTGTGAGAGAGGACATGGCTCTCTTTGGCATGATCGAGCCGCTACTAAAAGAGCCGGAATTCGATCAGTTTATTGGAGTCGCACACCCAAGATATACATTCCTCTTTCGATACGTCAGATATGTCTCTTGGAAGACACATCACGACAGGAGGTAGTGATTACTTCCCATCTGGGTTGGTTCCTATATGCCATTCGAACGATCCTTAATCGCATACCTCAGACATCATCAACTGGGTTCGTTCCGGTTTCCATTGAAGATGTCAACTTGTTGAGGAACTTCCCGATGGCTGCTGCGTGTGCAGACACTGATCTAATGGCTTCCTCTGCCTTATGTCAGCTATGTTTGTACACCTTAGGCACCTCTCGCTGTTCCAGGCCCTACCTACGTATACCCCGGACAGTGTTAGGAGAGCCTTAAAGGAGCAATCCCCAGCCTCAGGCCGCCTGTTCGCTGGCGTCATCGCGGTACTACAGAATGAGATGTCCGCCTGCCAGGACTGCGCATTCTTATTTTGCAGCCGGCCATAGGAAACGACCAGCCCCCGAGGCTTCTGCGTCAACTTCCTCGGCTCCTAAGAAAGCTTCTAACAGCTCTTCTTCGTGCTATGGGTCAAAACAGGAAGCGCCCACCTCTTTGAAATCTTCGGGCGGGAAATCAAAGGGGGGGGGGGGAGGAGCCACTCCAAACGTGGTGGTGGAATAGGAAAGTCCGCCCAACCCCCCAAAAATGAGGACACGGGCCATGCAGATGTTCGTTCTGCATGGCGAGACCGCACGATGCCGCTATTTCCGGTGCCGCTAATTCCTGTAGGTGGGAGACTATTCCGGTTTTGGCGAAACTGGCAGGCAATCCAGGCAGATTCGTGGGTGATTAACACCCTTCGGCATGGGTACTGGCTCGAATTCGCCACAACTCCGCCGTTTAACTCGTCACTCAGGCCGTCCTGAATCCCAGTCCTTCGGGAACATCCGAGGTGGCTCTCCACATTTTTCGTAGCAATCGCCCCGGTCTAATTTCATAACACAATAGACTGTCCGTGTTCTGCTACATCATAATTCTTCTTGCCTTCTTAATAGCTTATATCTATAATACCATACTGTTCAGCATCATCATCGCTGCAAACGAGCATATACCGATCGATGGCTGGCTTCGTCTACACGATGATCGGGGCCATGGAGTAAATTTTGTCCTGCCTCCGTTATGCCCCTTGGATATATCTAAAAATCAAGACTCATTTACGGAGAGAAAATCTGACAAAAAAACGAGCAGGTTGACCCCCGCTTCTTTCAAGTTGGTACCGGACCTGGGAACATGAGAAAGAAGTTTAATCCGCCTTTTGCGCTATTCCTAATGCCGGTTTCGGCCGCAAGGTGGCGCTAGCGCTCACGGCACTTTGGTCTGTTCCGGTTTAGCTGTCTGCTAATGTAAACATGTGCAGGAGGGAAGGCTGGTATTGTATTTCGCCTCGTTTCTTCAGATTTTCTCACTGATGGAGACGTCCTTGGTAGTTTACGTAAGTATAGTCATCAAGTCTAATTTTTACTCGTTTGTACAAGCATAATAAGAGCCGCTTTGTCAACAAATTGGGCAATCAAAGGTCGTTGTTGTTGTTGTTATAAAACATTTGTTTAGTTATACTAGTCTTGCGTGTCATCGACTCAGAGATAAAGGATTACTGTACATTTGTTTCAATGCATTTTGCAGAAGAAATACATGGTATAATAATTAGATAATTAAAAAATTTAAAATAAGTAGCTATTAGTGCAAAAACTACTTCCTCAGTATTTATAAGAAGTTAGAAGACATGTGGCACATTAATTTCCTGTTCAGTGTGTCTTTTCACAATAAAATTATGAAACACTACCAGCAGTCCCAACTGAGGCGGGTTGGGTTCTTGTTTATCACATTATAATCATACAGCTACATTAACAGCTACATGGTAGTCGGGTTAACTAATAATCCGATTATTTCTCGCAGTACTTGATCAAACAAACTGGCCCCTGCTGATTGTGTAATCTGACGAAACGAGGTGAAATACAATACCCGCCTTCCCTCCTGCACATGTTCACATTAGCAGACAGCTAAACCGGAACAGACCAAAGTGCCGTGAGCGCTAGCGCCACCTTGCGGCCGAAACCGGCATTAGGAATAGCGCAAAAGGCGGATTGAAATCGCTCTTACAGATTTTTCTGGAAATTGAGCAGAATTTGACCATTTTTCGACATTTTAAGGGGTTTTCTAGGAAAAATGAAGCAAGCTTGGAGGGGAATGTTCGAGATTCATTTTTCTATAACATCAGTTCTGTGTTTCAAGATAATAGTTTGGTGATGCTCTTTCAGAAAATATATACATATATGTGATATAGGTTGAAAATTTTACGACAAATGGTGGTGAAAAGCGGACCCATGGTCTATTCCTTGCCGAATGGAAGAATCTCTGGAGTGCACCCTGATGGAAGTCCGTGGGTAAGTTGGTCGAGAAGGGTGCAGCTTTGGAACTTCCGCTGACGGATACGTCCCTGGGCTTCTATTCTCCGGTTTTCCTCGTCCCCAAGAAGAATACCTCCGAAATACATATGGTTATCAACCTACGTCAGCTAAACAACGACTTCTTGGCCCCTCTGCCCTATTTCTACATGAAGTCGTACCGGTCCATACGGACGGTGCTACTGCAAGGGGACTGGATGACGTCGCTGGACCTCCAGGATGCATACCTACATATTCCGATTTATCGGGGGCACCACAAGTACCTGTGCTTTCTGGTCGGAAACTGGAAGTTCCATTTACTTGTGCTGCCATTAGGTCTATCAATGTTCCCATGGGTCTTTACCATGTTATACCAGTCTTCAATTCGGTGGCAGCATTCCTACATGAAATATCATTCCTACCTCGATGATTCCCTCTACCAGAATCAGAGCAGGAACGAACTCAACAAGGACACCAAATTCGTTTGGGAGATCCTAGTTGCCCCGGGCTAAGTTCCTCACAAGTGCAAATCAGAGTTGACACCATCCCAGTGACCGAGTCTTTCTAGGGGTTTCCTGCGACACCATATCGGCCTTGTCAGCGCCTCAAAGATGTGATCTCCGATTCACTGCAGTTATTGGCCTGCTGACGTCCACCCAGCATATCGCTCCAATCCGCAAGGCCGCTTGCAGCTTTGGCCATCGATGATGCACCTCGACACCTTCTGGCCGAAGAGACACCTCAATCCATCTGTCCCTGTGACAGGATGTCAAACGTCTGCTACGCTGGTGGCTGCAGCCAGAGAATGTGATGATAGGCGTCTTTTTCCTACCCTTTCAGCCATTCCGTCATCTGTTCACGGACGCATCGATGGAAGGATGGGGAGCACATATGGTTTCGAAGTCAATATCCGGCTTGTGGAACAAAAGCCAGAGGAAGACACAGCAATATATTGGAATTCCAGGCCGTATCCCCGACCATACAGAGATTTTTCCCGACCTCAAGAACAAACGCTTGTCATTAGCGACGGACAACAAAACAGTCCTGTACTACATAAACAGGGGTAACTCATTCCCTTAGCTACTGGATCAAGCACAGAAATTCTTTGCTCTTTGTTGGGCAACGGAATTTCGGTGCGAGCTCGCCACATAACCTGAATTACAAGCGTCTGGTCCGTCATTCATAATTCAGCCGTCGTCTATATATC
Source organism: Hanleya hanleyi (assembly GCA_036873755.1). NCBI lineage: Eukaryota > Metazoa > Mollusca > Polyplacophora > Lepidopleurida > Hanleyidae > Hanleya > Hanleya hanleyi. The sequence continues at coordinate 4,325 of JAVTVY010005144.1, read as the reverse complement.
TGCATCCATAATCTAAAGACCTATTCCATATAACAGTATTAGCACCAAATTCAAAAAGACAATCATAGTATACATGAACATAGGCTTGTTTCCTGGCAGACTTTTTGTCCAGGCCAAATCAGATAATCCTGGCCCAGATGTCTCGGATATGGGAGACGCCAGAGGTGAATCTGTTCGCCACCTGTTGGAACCATCTACTGTCAGCCTATGCATATCCCATTCCGGATCCACAGCCCTGACAGTCGACACCCTGTCGTTGGACTGGTCCAACATGATTTCGTACGCCAGCAATCTTGTCACAAGTCCTCCTGAAGATCCAAGCACATCTGTGCGTGGTCTACCTTGTGGCTCCGTGGTGGCCCACTTGCACATAGTTCCCAGATCTGATGGATCTTCTCACAGACGTGCCTCGTCAACGGCTTTGGTGGAACCTGCTCCGGCAGTCGAGATCCAGTCTTTACCACTCAAACCTCCGGTTATTCCAACTACCATATTCGAGTGCTCCAGAATCAGCTCACCAAGGCTGGATTTTCTGTCGAAGCATCCGAAAGAATGGTCCGGTCCACCAGAGCATCAACGACTGCGGTGTACCAGAACAAGTGGAAGATCTTTGCTGCCTGGTGTTCTAAACGAGGAATTGTGCCAACCACTGCCTCTGTGCAGCAGGTAGCAGACTTCCTTCTGCATCTATTCCAGGACAGGCAACTTGTTCCCTCCACGGTTGATGGCTATGAGTCAGCTATCTTCAGGGTACTTCAACTGTCCACAGGTGTCAACCCATCGCTCAACATCAAAATGTCTGCCCTAATTCATTCCTTTCGGGTAGAAAGGCCTACTCTGACTGGGATTTGGCTCTGAACCTCCCTTCGAACCCATCGACACTTGCGAGATGAATTATCTCTCATACAGGACTGTCTTTCTCATCGCGTTCGCATCTGCTGCACACGTTTCAGAAATCCATGCCTTGGAGAGGAGTTATAACCCCTTATCAACTCTCCTGGAGTTTGTCATTTCTGCTCTGTCCAACATCTTATCTGCGGATGTGAATAATGAGTTATGTGCCCTGCTCTTGTTATCAACCACATGTGAACAAGCAGAGAGCAGGGCGAGTCGCATCTGTTCATCTCTTTTGGCCCTTCATCAAAGTAGAAGATATCTAAAAAACAATATATCTTCCTGGCTTTGCTAAAACTATTTGTTTTGCATACACGGACATACATGTACATGTAGATGCTACTACACTCTCCAAGGTCTCCACTCATAAGGTCAGGGCCATGGTGGCATCCTGGCCTCTATGGACTAATAGATCCATGAACGACATTATGAGGGCTTCGCCGCCTGCTACTGGAAGAGAAACGTCACCGAAACTGATGAGGCAGGATGTTTACAGCCTGGAATCACTGGTGACTACCCAGGCCGTTGCTGACCCATCCATCAATATGCACTAGACCCATTTTTTCCCCCAGTTTTTAACAAATGTAAGTGCTTGCTCTCCCCATTTTCAACAAGCTGAGTAGCTGGCAGGGTCTCCGCCAAGTAGCCCGTTTGAGAGCGTACAGCATATACGCTTCCAATATCTCTATTTCTCACATATGGTCTCAAACCCTGATGTATTAGATCTCTCTCAGTGAAGCGATGAATTGTGTATTCATTCATCTACACGACACGTGAACACTCATCCATAAATCTAACATCGCTTATCTAACATGAAACCAATTAAATTGTCATTGTCAACACAAAGTACATGTGAAAAAAATGCTTGAAGTCATATATGTAACCCAAAACACCAAATTAAAGATTGCTCTTCCAACTGTGCCAGTCCAGGGACCTCGTGCTGTAAGTTGATGCCATCTCACACAAGGGAGGTGACAGACTAAATGAATTGTATAAAGATCCCCACCAGCCATTTAATTGTCATGGATTACTTCGACAGTTTTACTTAATACACCGGAAATGTGGGAGTTCTGTCCCATTCGCTATCCAAAGATTAAACTAAGTTTCAGCAGAATTTGGCCGACTATATTCATACCATGTGCCCACAAAAGAACCATGTAAAAAATGTCAACTGAACATACTCTTAGGTCTGGAACAAAAGACCAAGTTTTCCTTGACAAGCGAGACTAAATTTACAGAAGTCTGTTGTGGCCATTAGCTTCTTACAAGCTTGTATTATAGATGGTGACCGTATCAGAGCAGGATATAGCGAATGGGTGAGACAGTCTTGTCAAGGAAAATAACCCATTGGGCTCCAAAACCCCTCAGCTATAAGTCATTGTCTACACCCAGCAAACATGCAATATATATCATCAGTGTATTTTTAGAACTAGATTAACAAAAATGTTATCTAGTATGGTTGACTGTAGTTCTCTCTTTATGAGAAATACACAGGAAGTTGGGCAAGGTCAGCTTTTGCCAAGGCCTTAATTGATTGGAAAATTTTGCACTGAGGTTCTGTTAAAGGGAACGTAAACTCTGGTAAACCGTGCATGGCCAGTTAAAGCTTTTTTCCCATAGAATCCAAATCGTGTATCAGATATTTTTTTACAATTTTTTCAAAGCAGTACTAAACGTTTTAACTTCGTTACGCTGGAACAACATGTTTGAAGAATCGTGACGTCAGCGGACACTAGTTCTCCTGCCTCTGGAGGTAAAAACGCGTCAATTGGCAGAGGTGCACTGGTATTCGAGACCGTAGCTTACAAACATGAACGAGAATGATACTGCGACGTGTCGGGATTACCTGGTACATTGTGACAGCCAAATGCAGAGCAGCCCGGCATCGTAGAATATCTGCTAGAATCAGGCCGTATTCTACATCAAAGCTAATCTATAACATTGTCTCTGTTAGTCGGGGAACGGAGGAGTGCATGAAAACGACCATATGCAGCCATGTTATCTCGACGCAGAGAAGGTCCGATGACATAGAAGATTATCGGCACAACTGAATTTCACGCTTTCTCATTGGATAAAAATCCTGCCCAAAATAAACATGGCGGCGCCCCCAAGAAATTCCAAATCACGGTATTTTCTACGTTTGCGTCCGTCTCATTCATTGGAAAAAAATGAGAAAAAATATTTGTCACGATTTTTTTAATCTATCCGGACTCTTGTATAATTCCCGCGGTGTTTTACCGCAGAGTTTACGTTCCCTTTAACTTTCTTTCTAATGTCTGCACTATGCTTCTTAGTCTTTGGCATTGCTGTTTTATTTTTCGCTGATCTTATCTGAAATTTGAATATGAAAATTCATATCATTCATGCCAATGATGTGCTTGATGGGGAAATGTAATATATTTTGTACACATCTGATCAGATTCTAAATTAATGGCTTCAACATATTTACCTTCATGGAAAATGGCTTGGTATATGTCGTCGATGAATAGAAGTTCCCGGATTCATATGTACATGACATCTCCCACCAATTAAACATTTCTTTAATGTTTGAAGTAGAACTTACAAATCAATATACCAATATACATACATGTTGATGTATGATCTATCTTAATTCAGCCATTATTTCAAATCCTTCTGATATAACTCTGTGCCTAAGCAGACATATAAGCTCACCAATGCAATCAGGTTAGATTTAAAGAAAAAATAAAATAAACTTTGCTGAGTGGTCTGAATTTTCAAATGCTGATAGAGCTATTTACCCAATTCAGTAAAATTTTGAGGCAACTTCAATTGAGAGTTTTTTTGATTTGTGATATTGACATGGGAAATGAGAACTATGAGTAAACTGAATTTTGGAGTGCTTCCGACTTTTATGGTGCTGTGGCCTTGAAGACTAAAACAGTGGTCTCAAAATTTGACAGTGGATAGCTATTTGAGAATATGTTGAAAATTTGAAGTGTCGGGATTGAATGAATGGTTTTGGAGTTGATGTGAATCTGTGAAACATCGACACATTCTGTATGTCCCCTAATCAGGGAATCAAAACATGGAGAAATATTTGAAATGACAAGAAATATTTACACATATTTTGTTTATAAGTACAATGTTTTTGTTTAAATTATATCCCAAAGTGATATATAGTCCATATTCGAAAGGGAAAAGCACTGGAGAAAAACTTCAAGTATGCGCTCATGATCAAAGTTACTTTATCTAATTAAATTCTACCCGAAGAAAATAAATTAAGACCCTTTAAACATACCACTGTTGAGTCAATGCTGGATCTGGGCTCGGTTTCCATACACTTGATTTCTCCCAGAAGAAAACAGTTCGCACCAGGAAGGCCTTTTTTAAAGCTAATTTTGTTATATACTTAGATCCAATAATTTTAATGAAACTTCTTTGATTATATCTTAAATGCAACCATGTTTGTT
>JAVTVY010005143.1:0-36986 GCA_036873755.1 Hanleya hanleyi | reverse complement strand
TGCAATTGTTTTCATGTCATGGCTGTTATACTGTCATCAGCATACGTTCACTGTTCGAAACGAAGGGTAAAGAAAACAGAAAATCATTTGGAAATTGATGAACCGTCAGCAAAAATACTTAAGAGTCGAGATGATGTAACAGATCTTTTTTTTCAAGTTTCAAATTATGTTAAAATGCACCAACCATTGTGTACGAAACTGCAAATCTCAGCCAAGGACTCGAAAGTTCGTTCCTGAATCTTTGGTTCCACCTGGCTGAAAACGTCTGATTCTGATATGATGGTTTAGCCAACTTGCCCTGATATATCTAATTGGCATTTATTTTCCCGCTTGATCGAACGTGCTACATGAAATGGTGCAATACTAGTTGAAGTGCCAGGAGACCTGGTTAATTGTCAATGAAAAGAAGGATTGCAGTTTAATGAACACTGATTGTACAGGTTAAAGGATGGGTGTGTAATATTTTGGGGGTTTTTTTCAGGTGATGGATATATGGTGGCCTCGGGTTTACCTCAGAGAAACGCTGACCGCCACGCCTCAGAAATCGCCGGCTTGTCATTGGATGTCCTAGAGACCATCAACAACCTAAGGATTGCTAACCACCCAGACGAACGCATTCAACTTCGCATCGGAATAAACACAGGTTGGCTTTTGGTATTTTTTCTCTCTGGCATTATGTTTCTATTATAGGGATCCCGCTGGTGAATTTTTACCACTTCGCGGCAATGAATTTCCATTCTAAAGTGCTACCCTATACTTGTTTTAATTCGGAGCTAGGAAGAAGCGTTATAGTTTGAGGTCTCAGAAAGTATTGCAATCCGCGATAATCCACAAAAGTCTTGAAAATTAAGTTGGATTTTAAAAATTTACTGGGAGCAATACAAGCGCCTAGTTCTTCATTAAATCTTCAGCCGTCGTTCATTCAAAAATTTCTGAGTGCATAATCTAAAGATCTAATTAAAGAACAGCATTAGCCCCTAGTTAAAAAACAATTACAGTATTCATAAACACAGAGTAGTTTCTTACAGGAGAGAAGCGACAAACATATGTCAATGATGCCGGCATGACATCATGATTTTTCAAAATATAAAATCCGTATAGATGCTAAGTATCCTGAATCCATAGATTCATGAATCCATGAAGATCTTTAAGTACATGGGTTCATAGACAAAAAAAACGTTTCCTGTTAAATATTTATATGGTATAATAATACCACATCGCTCTTCACTCGTGCAGATTACTTGTTCTCTGAAAGTACCACGTAAACACAGGTCACAATGAAATATCAGTTCTATAACAGAAGGCTATTTTGGATATGTTTATGTGCAGTATTCCGATCTGTCAAAGGCTTAATCATACACAGATTATGTCCATTTAAGTAAAACCTCAAATCAACTCGAGATATACTCAATGTTTTATTGGTCAACACAGGCAGTATTATTCCGCAGATTATTCAATCCTGACTGCTATTCAAAGCTGATGCACCTTATTTCAATGTCCAAACAATCTCCCTCACATGGCACTTGAACTGGAACCCAGTTCTCTCTCACTATAATTGGCAAGATTACGGTAGTGTGTGACTTCTACCAGGGAACGAGTTTTGTAATTTGCCAGTTTGTGACTGACAAACGCAAATACCTCAAGAAGACTCACAAAAATACTAATATTGAATATCCATACAAACTATATTTTCAGGTCCGACGGTGGCTGGAATAGTGGGTCATAAAATGCCGAGATATTGTTTATTCGGTGACACTGTCAACACAGCTTCCAGAATGGAATCGTCAAGTTTACGTGAGTGTTGTATCAAAGAAATTACATACCGGACCTATTTTTATAAGCAACTATCACGTGTGGAAGCAAATTATGGTATATGAGCTTTCGAAAGCAAATGCGCACATAATTGGATAAGCATGTACGTTTCTCCAATGATGAGAGCATTGTAAAGCCCGTGAATGGAAATCTCGTAAACATATACAATGTACTCCGTAGAGCAGTATCTATCTACACAATGCTATTTTATGGAGAACATTTTTTTTATTTGCTATGGAGCTGAAGCTTTGTTGGAGATACTTGAAATAGTGAATATATTCAACTTTGAGTCTATCAGCACTATCAGGTGTAGGGGGGGGGGGGAATAAGCCGTCTACTAAACTTTCTACACTATTTCCGATATGACTACAATCATGTAAGAGCTAAACTTCCCTGACTTTATAGACCATCATATTGGGGTCATTCGGTCTAAATGCATACTCCTCCGAGCAGCGGGTCATGCATTAATTCAAATTGGCGTCAGGGGGGTGTGACTGAAAATTGTGTTGTCGTTGTTTTTCTATTAAATTTTTACATATTTTGGCACTGTCATCAGCGTGGACAACCAGGAGTTTTGATATTTTCTGGTAGAGCTTAACCATAGATATATCGTGGGTAGTTTCAGATCCGTAGCCCAATGAGTATTAAAATATTTACGGTTGGACGACTGCGGTACGCTCTAAATCGTCCAGATCAGATAGGGTTAAGATTTCCTTGTTGGTCAATCTACTAAGCCACGCCCTGATCTGATCAGTTTTCTAACTGGAAGAAAAGAATTCAAAATGCATTCCGAATTATATAGGAACTGATAGAACTTTTTGAAATCCTATAACAGCCTATAGGATTTTAATTGTATATAGTTTAATCGCGTATGATCATATTTGATTCAATGTCAATCCACAGAACCAATGTAAGTTCTTCATATCTGATGGGGGTTTGTCCATATAGATTTTCTGCCACAAACGTCCAATCTGCAGTTCATGAAGCAACACTTATCAAGATTAAAAACTTAAAATTGAACTCATCAAGTTTAAACTTGAATTGAATTGGAATTCATGAATGATATTTCTGAAGAAAATATATATCTGGTAATTGAAATGAAGGCTTAATTTTATTTTCAAATTTGACAAAACATTCTAATTTATTTTCATCCATCGATACAATTTAAATTGAATAATGTATTTCAAATTTAGATGATGGGAATTTCAAATTCCAGAATCAATTTAAGTTCTGAGATTTGAATGTGAAGAATTAGAATATTTCGAATTAGACATGTTCTTGAAATTTCATTATTGTTTCACCACACACGTGGACTAGAAGGGTATAATAAATATAAAAAGCTCGGTAGAGTCATCCCTATTTAATCACTCAAAGATGGAACGGTCAGAGGCAACTTGCTTCACTACTTGAGGTTAACATGTTAGTAGTAGTGGGGCCCTGATGGAAGTGGACCAATCAGAATTGAGAGCGAAAGTAGGTCAAGTATGACGCGTTTGACGTCATCCTGTGACGTAATTAGGGCGTGGTTGTAAGAAACCGGTTTAACCGGTCGTAAGAAACCGGTTAAACCGGTTTAACCGGTCGTAAGAAACCGGTTTAACCGGTCGTAAGAAACCGGTTAAACCGGTTTAACCGGTCGTAAGAAACCGGTTTAAATAGGGCGGTATGGTGTCAGCCCCTTTGTTAGCAGCCCCTTTGTTAACTACCAATAAAAACATCACGTGACCCTTTGACGGCTATTAGGATAAAAGGAGAGAGTTTTCGAGTTCAGTGGTCTTTATATCTCCTACTAACCTCTCATTGTTATTTATTATTTATTTATTTATTCATTTATTTAGTTATATATTTAGCGCTGGAAAAGATGTTCAAAAACAAAGAAATGTACCGCGAAATTCAAATAAAGCATTGAGTTGATGGGCCACGAAATCCGAATGGGAAGCGGTCCTTAAACTACAATTTCAATCAATCAAAAAACAAAGTTCAGTGGTCATATGCCTCTCACGCACGAAGGTGCGTTTTTACGTATTTGGTCGATCTCCTGTCTCGGTATACAATGGATGACGAGAAAACATTTGAGGAAGGTAAGTTCGCATTATCGATCATTCCTTTGAGAACAAGCGGTTCGTTTCTTAAAAGATCTATTGCTCGAATCATAGCGTATGTTGAGAGAAGGTCTTTCGTATATTATAGACTAACACAACACAATGTATTAGAGCAAATGCCATGTATAGTTAACTAACCGTGTGAGTTAAATTATTATGAAAAAGAGAGAGATCAATACGTTCACAAGCTTTCATATATTTTATTATCCCCAATGTACGGGGATAATAAAATATATGAAAGCTTGTGAACGTGTTGATCTATCTCTTTTTCTCAGATATCGAAGGGCGTTGAAACGGGCGCTTGCGGGCGCTTTTGCGGGATAATAAAATATATGAAAACTTGTGAATATGCTGATCTCTCTCTTTCTCTCAGATATCGAAGGGCGTTGAAACGGGCGTTTGCGGGCGCTTGCGGGCGCTTTTGCGGGATAATAAATATATGAAAACTTGTGAATATGCTGATCTCTCTCTTTTTCTCAGATATCGAAGGGCGTTGAAACGGGCGCTTGCGTTGCGGGCGTGCTTGCGTGCTTTTGCGGGCGTTGCGGGCGCTTTTGCGGGCGCTTGCGGGCGTTGCGGGCGCTTTTGCGGGCACTTTTGCGGGCGCTTTTGCGGACGCTACGCTTCGTCGGAACACGTTACAAATAGTCATCATATCGTGAGCGTTCATTACCAATGTTCACCGTGTGTGTTTACTGTATTGTATTGTAAAACAATGCTAGAGTGTTGGTGACTTGTAAAACAATGCTAGTGTGTTGGTGACTTGCACAATAGTGTAAGTTGTCGGATAAATAACACGTTCGATTGAGAGGCCACAATTAGATGAACTTAAAGAATTCACGAACAATGACAAGAGCGTGATTAAAACTGACATCACTCCAACGTTATGAATTGTAAACATACCCACAGTGGCCCCCTCCCCCCAGCTTGGGTACGGCGTAACATTGGGGATAATAAAATATATGAAAACTTGTGAATATGCTGATCTCTCTTTCTCTCAGATATCGAAGGGCGTTGAAACGGGCGCTTGCGGGCGTTGAGGGCGCTTAGAATTTATTAGTCAACCCGTCTAATGGCAATAACACTCTTTAGTGAACATTAAAAAAAAATACACGGTCTTTGCGTACAACGTTAACAATCAAAAGCTCTAACGAATTCTAAACCATTGTCACACATGAGCGCGTCGGTATTGTCCCACGTCTACACGGGGAAACTAGAGTCCGGTGATTAAGCTTAACCTAGCGCAGTGCGTTTGTAGATGCACACGGTAATCACCTGTCCGACCTTGAACATTTAACGTATTATCACACATGAACGCACATCTATTTTCATTCTCTGTGCGCACCGGTCCATTAAGTTCAAATAGTGATGTATTATGCGTCGCTACTGACATCAATACCATTCAAAAGACTTTTATTAGGTGCCCCTAGCATTGTCTCTGCACACGGGAGAAAATTGAACTATGTTGCCGCAAAAGCGCCCGCAGCGCCCGCAACGCCCGCAAGCGCCCGTTTCAACGCCCTTCGATATCTGAGAGAAAGAGAGAGATCAGCATATTCACAAGTTTTCATATATATTATTATCCCCAATGTTATGCCGTACCCAAGCTGGGGGGAGGGGCCCAGTGTGAGTATGTTTACAATTCATAACGTTGGAGTGATATCAGTTTTCATCACGCTCTTGTCATTGTTCGTGAATTCTTCAAGTTCATCTAATTATGGCCTCTCAATCGAACGTGTTATTTATCCGACAACTTACACTATTGTGCAAGTCACCAACACACTAGCATTGTTTACAAGTCACCAACACTCTAGCATTGTTTTACAATACAATACAGTAAACACACACGGTGAACATTGGTAATGAACGCTCACGATATGATGACTATTTGTAACGTGTTCCGACGAAGCGTAGCGTCCGCAAAAGCGCCCGCAACGCCCGCAACGCCCGCAAAAGTGCCCGTAACGCCCGCAAAAGCGCCCGCAAAAGCGCCCGCAAGCGCCCGTTTCAACGCCCTTCGATATCTGAGAAAAAGAGAGAGATCAGCATATTCACAAGTTTTCATATATTTTATTATCCCGCAAAAGCGCCCGCAAACGCCCGTTTCAACGCCCTTCGATATCTGAGAGAAAGAGAGAGATCAGCATATTCACAAGTTTTCATATATTGTATTATCCCGCAAAAGCGCCCGCAAGCGCCCGTTTCAACGCCCTTCGATATCTGAGAAAAAGAGAGAGATCAACACGTTCACAAGCTTTCATATATTTTATTATCCCCAATGTACGGGGATAATAAAATATATCAAAGCTTGTGAATATGCTGATCTCTCTCTTTCTCTCAGATATCGAAGGGCGTTGAAACGGGCGCTTGCGGGCGTTGCGGGCGTTGCGGGCGCTTAGAATTTATTAGTCAAACCGTCTAATGGCAATAACACTCTGTAGTGAACATTAAAAAAAAATACACGGTCTTTGCGTACAACGTTAACAATCAAAAGCTCTAACGAATTCTAAACCATTGTCACACATGAGCGCGTCGGTATTGTCCCACGTCTACACGGGGAAACTAGAGTCCGGTGATTAAGCTTAACCTAGCGCAGTGCGTTTGTAGATGCACACGGTAATCACCTGTCCGACCTTGAACATTTAACGTATTATCACACATGAACGCACATCTATTTTCATTCTCTGTGCGCACCGGTCCATTAAGTTCAAATAGTGATGTATTATGCGTCGCTACTGACATCAATACCATTCAAAAGACCTGTATTAGGTGCCCCTAGCATTGTCTCTGCACACGGGAGAAAATTGAACTATGTTGTCGTGGACTAAAATAGGCCAACTGTTAGCCATGCATCTGTCTCTCTGGCCGAGTTACTGCGAGAATAAAAGAAACGTTTAACACTCTTTATACCACAATTATTTCAAGAAATTCGATAAACTCATGTAACATAATTTGACAAAAACAAAGATAAATTTTTACCGTATTGGCGTCGCTAAAATTATGGCCTCTCAATCGAATGTGTTATTTATCCGACAACTTACACTATTGTGCAAATCACCAGCACACTAGCATTGTTTTACAAGTCACCAACACTCTAGCATTGTTTTACAATACAATACAGTAAACACACACGGTGAGCACTGGTAATGATCGCTCACGATATGATGACTATTTGTATCGTGTTCCGACGAAGCGTAGCGTCCGCAAAAGCGCCCGCAACGCCCGCAAAAGCGCCCGCGACGCCCGCAAAAGCGCCCGCAAAAGCGCCCGCAACGCCCGCAAGCGCCCGTTTCAACGCCCTTCGATATCTGAGAGAAAGAGAGAGATCAGCATATTCACAAGTTTTCATATATTTTATTATCCCCAATGTTATGCCGTACCCAAGCTGGAGGGAGGGGGCCACTGTGGGTATGTTTACAATTCATAACGTTGGAGTGATATCAGTTTTAATCACGCTCTTGTCATTGTTCGTGAATTCTTTAAGTTCATCTAATTATGGCCTCTCAATCGAACGTGTTATTTATCCGACAACTTACACTATTGTGCAAGTCACCAACACACTAGCATTGTTTACAAGTCACCAACACTCTAGCATTGTTTTACAATACAATACAGTAAACACACATGGTGAACATTGGTAATGAACGCTCACGATATGATGACTATTTGTAACGTGTTCCGACGAAGCGTAGCGTCCGCAAAAGCGCCCGCAAGCGCCCGCAAAAGCGCCCGCAACGGCCGCAAGCGCCCGCAACGCCCGCAAAAGCGCCCGCAACGCCCGCAAAAGTGCCCGCAACGCCCGCAAAAGTGCCCGCAACGCCCGCAAAAGCGCCCGCAACGCCCGCAAGCGCCCGCAAAAGCGCCCGCAAGCGCCCGTTTCAACGCCCTTCGATATCTGAGAAAAAGAGAGAGATCAGCATATTCACAAGTTTTCATATATTTTATTATCCCGCAAAAGCGCCCGCAAACGCCCGTTTCAACGCCCTTCGATATCTGAGAGAAAGAGAGAGATCAGCATATTCACAAGTTTTCATATATTGTATTATCCCGCAAAAGCGCCCGCAAGCGCCCGTTTCAACGCCCTTCGATATCTGAGAAAAAGAGAGAGATCAACACGTTCACAAGCTTTCATATATTTTATTATCCCCAATGTACGGGGATAATAAAATATATCAAAGCTTGTGAATATGCTGATCTCTCTCTTTCTCTCAGATATCGAAGGGCGTTGAAACGGGCGCTTGCGGGCGTTGCGGGCGTTGCGGGCGCTTAGAATTTATTAGTCAAACCGTCTAATGGCAATAACACTCTGTAGTGAACATTAAAAAAAAATACACGGTCTTTGCGTACAACGTTAACAATCAAAAGCTCTAACGAATTCTAAACCATTGTCACACATGAGCGCGTCGGTATTGTCCCACGTCTACACGGGGAAACTAGAGTCCGGTGATTAAGCTTAACCTAGCGCAGTGCGTTTGTAGATGCACACGGTAATCACCTGTCCGACCTTGAACATTTAACGTATTATCACACATGAACGCACATCTATTTTCATTCTCTGTGCGCACCGGTCCATTAAGTTCAAATAGTGATGTATTATGCGTCGCTACTGACATCAATACCATTCAAAAGACCTTTATTAGGTGCCCCTAGCATTGTCTCTGCACACGGGAGAAAATTGAACTATGTTGTCGTGGACTAAAATAGGCCAACTGTTAGCCATGCATCTGTCTCTCTGGCCGAGTTACTGCGAGAATAAAAGAAACGTTTAACACTCTTTATACCACAATTATTTCAAGAAATTCGATAAACTCATGTAACATAATTTGACAAAAACAAAGATAAACTTTTTACCGTATTGAATGTCGCTAAAATTATGGCCTCTCAATCGAATGTGTTATTTATCCGACAACTTACACTATTGTGCAAATCACCAAGGCACTAGCATTATTTCAAGTGTCACCAACACTCTAGCATTGTTTTACAATACAATACAGTAAACACACACGGTGAGCACTGGTAATGATCGCTCACGATATGATGACTATTTGTATCGTGTTCCGACGAAGGGCGTTCGGCAAAGGCGCCCGCAACGCCCGCAAAAGCGCCCTCAACACCCACAAGCGCCCGTTTCAACGCCCTTCGATATCTGAGAGAAAGAGAGAGATCAGCATATTCACAAGTTTTCATATATTTTATTATCCCCAATGTTATGCCGTACCCAAGCTGGGGGGAGGGGGCCACTGTGGGTATGTTTACAATTCATAACGTTGGAGTGATATCAGTTGTAATCACGCTCTTGTCATTGTTCGTGAATTCTTTAAGTTCATCTAATTATGGCCTCTCAATCGAACGTGTTATTTATCCGACAACTTACACTGTTGTGCAAGTCACCAAAACACTAGCATTGTTTTACAAGTCACCAACACTCTAGCATTGTTTTACAATACAATACAGTAAACACACACGGTGAACATTGGTAATGAACGCTCACGATATGATGACTATTTGTAACGTGTTCAGACGAAGCGTAGCGTCCGCAAAAGCGCCCGCAACGCCCGCAAGCGCCCGCAAAAGCGCCCCGCAACATTGTTATGCCGAACATTGGGGATAATAAAATATATGAAAGCTTGTGAACGTGTTGATCTCTCTCTTTTTCTCAGATATCGAAGGGCGTTGAAACGGGCGCTTGCGGGCGCTTTTGCGGGATAATAAAATATATGAAAACTTGTGAATATGCTGATCTCTCTCTTTCTCTCAGATATCGAAGGGCGTTGAAACGGGCGTTTGCGGGCGCTTGCGGGCGCTTTTGCGGGATAATAAATATATGAAAACTTGTGAATATGCTGATCTCTCTCTTTTTCTCAGATATCGAAGGGCGTTGAAACGGGCGCTTGCGTTGCGGGCGTGCTTGCGTGCTTTTGCGGGCGTTGCGGGCGCTTTTGCGGGCGCTTGCGGGCGTTGCGGGCGCTTTTGCGGGCACTTTTGCGGGCGCTTTTGCGGACGCTACGCTTCGTCGGAACACGTTACAAATAGTCATCATATCGTGAGCGTTCATTACCAATGTTCACCGTGTGTGTTTACTGTATTGTATTGTAAAACAATGCTAGAGTGTTGGTGACTTGTAAAACAATGCTAGTGTGTTAGCGACTTGCACAATAGTGTAAGTTGTCGGATAAATAACACGTTCGATTGAGAGGCCATAATTAGATGAACTTAAAGAATTCACGAACAATGACAAGAGCGTGATTAAAACTGATATCACTCCAACGTTATGAATTGTAAACATACCCACAGTGGCCCCCTCCCCCCAGCTTGGGTACGGCATAACATTGGGGATAAAAAAATATATGAAAACTTGTGAATATGCTGATCTCTCTCTTTCTCTCAGATATCGAAGGGCGTTGAAATGGGCGCTTGCGGGCGTTGAGGGCGCTTTTGCGGGCGTTGCGGGCGCCTTTGTGGGCGCTTACGGGCGTTGCGGGCGCTTTTGCGGGATAATAAAATATATGAAAACTTGTGAATATGCTGATCTCTCTCTTTCTCTCAGATATCGAAGGGCGTTGAAACGGGCGCTTGCTGGCGTTGCGGGCGCTTTTGCGGGCGTTGCGGGCGCTTTTGCGGGCGTTGCGGGCGCTTGCGGGCGTTGCGGGCGCTTTTGCGGGCGTTGCGGGCGCTTTTGCGGGATAATAAAATATATGAAAACTTGTGAATATGCTGATCTCTCTCTCTTTCTCTCAGATATCGAAGGGCGTTGAAACGGGCGTTTGCGGGCGCTTGCGGGCGCTTTTGCGGGATAATAAAATATATGAAAACTTGTGAATATGCTGATCTCTCTCTTTTTCTCAGATATTGAAGGGCGTTGAAACGGGCGCTTGCGGGCGTTGCGGGCGCTTTTGCGGGCGTTGCGGGCGCTTTTGCGGGCGCTTGCGGGCGTTGCGGGCGCTTTTGCGGACGCTACGCTTCGTCGGAACACGTTACAAATAGTCATCATATCGTGAGCGATCATTACCAGTGCTCACCGTGTGTGTTTACTGTATTGTATTGTAAAACAATGCTAGAGTGTTGGTGACTTGTAAAACAATGCTAGTGTGCTGGTGACTTGCACAATAGTGTAAGTTGTCGGATAAATAACACGTTCGATTGAGAGGCCATAGTTTTAGCGACGCCAATACGGTAAAAATTTATCTTTGTTTTTTGTCAAATTATGTTATATGAGTTTATCGAATTTCTTGAAATAAATGTGGTAGAAAGAGTGTTAAACGTTTCTTTTATTCTCGCAGTAACTCGGCCAGAGAGACAGATGCATGGCTAACAGTTGGCCTATTTTAGTCCACGACAACATAGTTCAATTTTCTCCCGTGTGCAGAGACAATGCTAGGGGCACCGAATAAAGGTCTTTTGAATGGTATTGATGTCAGTAGCGACGCATAATACATCACTATTTGAACTTAATGGACCGGTGCGCACAGAGAATGACAATAGATGTGCGTTCATGTGTGATAATACGTTAAATGTTCACGGTCGGACAGGTGATTACCGTGTGCATCTACAAACGCACTGCGCTAGGTTAAGCTTAATCACCGGACTCTAGTTTCCCCGTGTAGACGTGGGACAATACCGACGCGCTCATGTGTGACAATGGTTAAAATGTGTAGCCTGTGGGTACAGGGTTAACCCGTGTGTCATTGCGGTAATAGATGTGCGCTCGGCTGTGACATTCCGAGGTATATAATTTAACTCGCACGGTCAGTTAACTATGCATGGCATTTGCTCTAATACATCGTGTTGTGTCAGTCTATAATATATGAAAGACCTTCTCTCAAAATACGCTATGATTCGACCAATAGATCTTTTAAGAAACGAACCGCTTGTTCTCAAAGGAATGATTGATAATGCGAACTTACCTTCATCAAATGTTTTCTCGTCATCCATTGTATACCGAGACAGGAGATCGACCAAATACGTAAAAACGCACCTTCGTGCGCCAGAGGCATGTGACCACTGAACTCGAAAACTCTCTCCTTTAGCCGTCAAAGGGTCACGTGATGTTTTTATTGGTAGCTAACAAAGGAGCAGCTAAATATAGACATCAATGCTAAAAATAGACATCATACCGCCCTATTTAAACCGGTTTCTTACGTAATCGATCTACTTACGTCACACAATGACGGCAAACGCGTCATAAGTGACCTAGATACCGACAGCAGGACGATCTTGACCTACTTTCACGTCACCTCGACCCCAGTGACGTCATACGATGACGTCAAACGCGTCATTCACACCTCCATCAGGGCGCATCTACTACTAGCATGGAACCAGACACCCTCCATCCACCCCATAAAACAGTGACGACAGCACACAAGACGCAGACAGGACACTTATATGGTGCAATGAAGACGAGTGATATTACAGTGCTAGACATCACATTATCGAGCTGTAGGTTTGAGAGTATTAGTATATGGTTAATGGGTATACTGATGCATTTTATTGACTTGATCATTGGCAAATGACAGGCGTTTGGACAAAAAGCTGTCAACTTTTGGAACTAACCCCAATGTGTGTAAATGTTTGGTCGTAGCTCTCGCGCTGCTTTCCATGCTCGGCAAATGATAGGGAGCTACATTTCGTCTATCGATCTGGAATACCTTTATCACCCACCAGGGAGGTAAATAACTGGTGTATTATATTGATAAGGACAACATAGACGGACCACACGACGCTTTTGCTGAATCATCCTAGTTTTAGGCCAAACTATCTCATTATAGGTTTAACATTGTTGTCGCAACCTTGACCAGGTGGCTGTTATAATGAACCACAGGAGCTAAATCTGAATGTTTGAATTGATGGAAATAGAAATTTGATGATAATAAATGAATAAGAGAGGAAGAGTTACTTTCCTTTATAATATTCTAGAAAGATTTACGTCTCATGTCGTGACGTCGATAGATAAGCAGCAGATACAATTCAAACATTTAGAACTAAGCTCCTGTGAATGGACGATGCGATTTTCTATTTGATGCGATGTTAAATGCGCCCAATTTTCATAGAGAGATGTGTTGATCAAGTCTCGTGTCATACAGGTCTGACAGAAGCTGGTTTTCTTTGATACGTGTATACTTAAAAAAACAACTCCTATTGGACTCATTGGAGTCATATTTAAATCTACCATGATTATGGCCAAGATACTAGGCCTAATAATTCACTTTCGCTTGAGAAACCCCAAGTAGAGGCCAAGTACGAAGGTTGATCACCCATGTTTTTTAAATGGCGTTGACGTGAAGATGATCGGGAGTTGTTTGATATGATGTGGCCTTCTTCAACTTATTCCCCGCGTTTCCAGGTTAAGTGTGAAATTTGAAGTGTGAACGAATTGCAGTATAGTTGCGTGCACGTGTGTGTTTTGAGTTGAGGTGGATACCATGCGTAAACACAAACGGTTAAAGTCCTAGAAGCGCACAGGTCGTCAGTTGGAAAGATAGGTTTTAACGTATACAATTTTCAGCTACTGATAACTGAAATTAACGGTAAGTCCACACCAATATTCGTAATTTTGAATTCCATACTTTTTCTGAAATTCAAGTCAGAATCATAAGAAGATATTTACGGACTTGTTTTATATTTCCTGGTACACTGTATAACGTAAATGTTTGGTCAAAGTTTAGGAAAAACACTGTGCGAGTTCGATACGCCAGTAATCATCTGGGGCTGTTTATTATCTCAATTTTATTTACATTAGGTCAAAAGAACGCTTTGAGATATTTTGCTGTTACAGTAAACTTTCATTCTACAGCATTAGCGTTTCTTCTCGGCGATATCATGGCACCACAACTGTTACTGACCGTTGCGTTTCTGGTGGCAGCGGTGGGATATTCCATGGTGACAGCTGATGTCATCGTAAAACACAACCATTGGTAATATACGTGGAGCGTCCGTTCCTGTGAACAGTATTAATAAACGAATAACAACCTTTTTGGGAATACCTTACGCCAAGCCACCAATTGGGCCGAGACGATTCCAGCGACCAGAGCCCATGGAACCAGCAATTGATGTCTTTAACGCAACCACCTTCGGTCATGTATGTCCACAGGATAAGCAATGGGTGGATACTATAAAAGTTTACTTCCCAGATATGACCGCGGACGAAGACTGCTTAAATCTGAACGTTTACGTCCCAGAGTCAGCTTCTGAACAAAACCATGTGGCGGCTATGATATGGTTTCATGGAGGCGGATACTTGGTGGGAACAGCCAACGTGTTTGACCCCAGCATTCTAGCGTCAGTTGGGGACGTCATCGTTGTCACAGTGAACTATCGATTCGGTGTTCTAGGATTTCTAACCAGTGAAGACTCTAGCGCCATGGGGAATTACGGACTCTGGGATCAACGACTGGCTATGTTGTGGGTTAAGGATAATATTGCCAATTTTGGAGGGAACCCTGAAATGATCACAATATTCGGCGAGTCTTCAGGTTCAACAAGTGTTTCTCTCCACTCGTTGATACCTAGGAATGTTGGCTTGTTTAAACGAGTGATTTCCCAGAGTGGAACAGCTTTGGTTCCAGGTGCCTTGGTCGACCATCCAAAGATATGGTATACGCTACTCTCACAAAAACTAAATTGTGACAACGGAAATGGAACAAAGGCGTCATCGGAGGTAGTCAACTGTCTACGGTCAAAGACAGTATCAGAGATCATTCAGGCACAGGGAGTGATGCAAGAGGAATCACAGGAACTTTTCCTTATGCCGGCTATCGGTAAGATCCAGTGGGGACCTTGGGCCGACCGAGACCTGATTCCCCTTGAACCAGCTCGGTTATTCCACAGGATAAACGCTCGCCATCTGAACCAATCTCTTCCCTTCGCCGACGTAGACCAATTGATCGGAGTCAACAGTCAAGAAGGGGCACTTTTCTACGACCAACAACTCAAGTTTTATAAGTCCAGCAGACATATCCATCACAGTTCGGCGGGGCTCAATGAGCACATCTACGGCGACTTTGTCCAATCTGTTGTGAAATCTGTAATCGATAAGGACCATTCAGCTTACGGCGACATATTCAAGGCTGCCATTGACCACGAATATGAGAGAGCGGAGACGGACAGACAAGGAGACATTGGACGTGCCGATAGATTCATAGACATCCTGTCCGATTTGACCTTCTATATGGGAGCGGTGTCCTTTGCTAGGGTCCATTCCACTTTTAACCAGGACAAGGTTGGGAGAACGACAGCTGCCAAGACCTACTTCTATTACTTTGATCACCGTGGGAGTTGGAAACCACAGGCCAGCTGGAGGACAGGAGCGGATCATGCCGATGACCTTGACTTTGTGTTCGGCTTGCCATTCACTCTGGGACTGGGCAGCACCAGCGGAGAGAAGAGTCTATCATCAGCAGTGATGACTTCCTGGTCCAACTTTGCGACGAGCGGGTAAGTAGGACCTTGATTTTTCCCGAAATCTCCGAAGTTGTTTGTGTCTCTGTACACTTCTTGTGAAAGTATACAAGATTAAGCCTCAGTATTCAGGATACAAGCTTCAGAACATAAATCTATTATAGGCTCCATCGTCCAAAGAGAATGACAGTGTCGATAATCGAAACAGCTTATTCCATAGAACCAAATTCCAATAAGGTATTAAATAAACATTTCCAATTAAAATGCAACTAAGTTTCTGGCATGGGAGGGACGGCTACAAGCTTTGAACGATGCCAAGAACGATGCCATGTCCAAAGGTATTTCCACGTCGTCTCCTGGCGTAAGAGCTATCGACTACAGAGCTGATGTCTAGGTATTGTCAGACATCTGAACTTTTCAGCTTTCCTGGATTTTTCAGAATTCATGACTGCACAAGCCTTTTGCAATGAAGATATCGCCCCTTCATTCACAAATTTATTCCCTTTTCTGGATTACACAGAAGTGCGGGAGAACAAAGTCTGCATTTCACGGTTGTACTGTATAATAAATCAACCAATTACATATAGGATGTCGTACCTCCTTCACTTCACGAACTTTCTTCTTCCAGGAATCCAAATTCCCCACACCAGCTCAGTATCCCTTCGGAGTGGCCGGAGTTCACCTTCGATTCCCAAGAGTACCTGTTGTTGAGGGATGACTATACCAATCTACATCCAGTTGGCAGACAACTCCACACGTACCGTTTAGCCTTCTGGACGGATTATTTCCCACGGCTCCGTGCATTGGTTCCCGTTCAATCTACCTGCGCACCTTTTACGTAGGGGATCAGACTGTCCCAGCCTTTTCACGATGACGTCACTAATCTGTAACATTCCAAGAGTGGGTCTCTCTAATTAAAGAGAACAAGCAATAAAAAATCAGTTTCTTTCATTTTGGTCAGCCAACTGTGTAGTTGACAAATTTTGCGACTGATGCTGACTCACAATTCCAAGCATCTTCTTATAATCTGCACTGGAAAAAGTTGAACAAACGAATTTTCTAACAGTTTTGTGACTATGCAATTAATTTCAAAACCAGCCAAACATCAAGTCGCTGGCCCCAAATGGAAACCCGTCCATGTTCTCCCCATTCTGTTGATGTTGCTGTAGTTCAATACGGTGCTTCCTCAACATCACATAGTCATACGGCTTGGTTTTTGCAATGCAAAGTTGACTCTACATATTTATTTCTCAAGGTGGCGGCAGTCTGCAAAGGAGATTAGATTTTGTTGTCAGCAGTGCGTACAAACAGTGCAACTGCCGACCTTATATCATAGTGAGTGAGTGAATAGGGTTTAACGTCACTTTCAACATTTTTCCAGCTTATCACGACGGGGAAGGGAAGGGAAGAGGAGGGACGGGCACCTACTTGTAACAGAGCAGATCTAATGCTGCCATTTTATAGTGATGTATCATGACGTAGGCAGACATGGCACCCCACTCGGTCACATTATACTGACACCGAGCGAAGCAGTCCTTGATCTATCCTCTTAATGCCTAGCGTAAGCGAGGAAGCAAAAAGCTCCATTTTTCAAGTCTTTGGTATGACCCGGCCTGGGATCAAACCCAGTACCTACCTCGTACGAGGCCGACGCTCTAACCATAAGGCCACCACACTGCGGTCTTGATATCATATCGGACATGAGGTGTCACTTCAGAAGGGATGTAGCATCTTGGGTAAGTCTGGTGTGGTGTCTGACTTGACATACAAGCTCAATTTGGTCGCGGAGCTTCTCTAGCTGTGAGCACTATGTCTGGTGCCCTTGCATTATGTAATGCTGGATGGCTTCTCTGTCGTCTTCACGGGCGCAGGTAGGTTTAGCGAAAACTTTAGCGAAAAACTGTTTTCATGATCTTGTACATTTCGTCTTTGAGGCAGAAATGACCCGCTGTTAATCGGTTGATTTTGACCTTACTTCTCCCGTTTCAATGACTCTTAATAAGACCGCCAAGGCTTTGTTAGCAATGTATGGTTCATCTCACAACGTCCATTCTATCCCACTGTCATCTCTGATACACATTTCTTTTAGGGAGGTGGCTTAGTGAAATTATATTTACGTAAGTGACAAAAGCGTGATTTTTTCACCAAAGGATCCCCTAGGGTCACTCCCTTGAAAAATCTGTGGCTGCAAATAAAATTCCCAATTATGACGTCACAGTGACGTCTTTTTGACGTTTATACTTTAAATGTATGTTAAAATACAGAATATCGTCAAAGTAAGGTTCCTGAACTAAACCACCACGGGTTTTCTAACTGTAACAAGCTGTGTACTCAACAGATGTAATTAAGAGTTCAAAATAGTAACATTTTTCAGACTGTATGGTGAAAAAGAGGAAACGAGTAGCATAGAAAGCAGCAATTTTGGGGGGGCGTGTGGGGTGTGTTTGAGGGACCATCCTTGGGCCGAATGCGTCGTGTGAGGTGTCAAAGTGAATATCTCGTGGTGTAGATCACGACTTGAGGGATGTCCATCTGTGACGTCATTGGTGACGTCATCAGTAGGAGTAGTACCCAAAGTGGGCATTTTGGGGGTGTGAATTAAGGAAAGTGATTGGGGTAGAGATGGACCATCCGTGGTTAAAGTATGTCAGTGTGAGGTGTCAAAGTGAATATCTCGTGGTGTAGATCACGACTTGAGGGATGTCCATCTGTGACGTCATTGGTGACGTCATCAGTAGGAGTAGTACCCAAAGTGGGCATTTTGGGGGTGTGAATTAAGGAAAGTGATTGGGGTAGAGATGGACCATCCGTGGGCCGAATGCGTCTTCTGAGGTGTCATCTTGTTAAACGTCAGCTTAAATGCTTCAACGCCCTGATGAAATAACTCAGAAGCTCTGATTTTCTAGATATTGCATGGAATTGTCACTAATTCATCGAAATGCAGTGATGCCCGTCAACGCCCGCTGTTACGCCTTAACGCCCTATCTGTACGCCTTAATGCCCGTCTGAACGCCATAACGCCTTATCTTAACGCCCTATCCTAACGCCCTAACGCGCATAGACCAGTCAATCGGCGAGCTGGGGAAGTAACCAATCGGGGGAGCCATAAGGGCATTAACATCGTACACACCGCGACATGTAAAAGCATGCAAGTCCGTGACTCATTATGTCCGTCATAATCTACGTTTGGCTGAACGGTCTAAGGCGCCCGTCTTAAGTACTGGTCCACATATGTGGGAAGTGGGTTCGAATCCGACTTCCGACACACACCTTTTTCGTTATCCTTCGCCATGTTGTGAAACCATTGTACAAATATAGCACTATATATGAATCAATATGACCACGATAACCAGCGTTGGTCAGGATGGCCGAGTGTTATAAGGCACCAGTCTCAAGATCTATGAAATTGTCTTCTCCGGGGTATGGGTATACTGGTCTGCACATGCGGGCGTGGGTTCGAATCCCGCTCCTGACTCGTACCATTTGAGAATGTTGTTGTTGAGATAGTGTAGTCTCTCAATTTCGGGTAAATAAAAGTCAAGGGAAGTAATCCATTTTAGTAGTACAGAAAGCAGGGTTAATTTTTCGGGGAATTTTCTGAAAAAACCCCTGTTCTATTTATAGATCACTTGGGAGTAGTAGGGAAAGGGGAGTTTCGGAGGTGCAAACAAGCACGTTTATAGAGAGGTGGCAATGTTCGCTCTGGCTGCCTGGTAGAGTTACCTCAACGTATCCGGAAGTGATGTCGCAGAGGTCATATGCAAATTCTTTAGGTTAACTTGGGGTCGCTGTGGACCAACGCTTCAACGCCTATGTTAACGCCTTATCTCAACGCCATAACATAACGCATTGACGCCATGATGTAGACAAATCAGAGAACAACAACAACAAGGATGACAGGTCAAACATGTTATTAGCCCCTCCAGTACATCATACCCACGCTGGGGGGATCCGCGTTGGGTATGTTTACAATTCAAGTAGGCTCTTGTCCAATTAGAAGCCGTCGTTTGAGAAAGTTTCATTTTCGGCCAGAATCGCTTTTGGCCTAAGCGTCGTCGGGCAGGCCAGGATACTGTAACGGCAGCATGTCCTGAAAGACGCATAGTAAAGTAAGTGAAGTGGTCATTCATGGGGTGCGCTGGGATATATTTGAGAGATTGAGGTTCTATATCTCATCCAAAGATGGAGTGTAGGGTGTCGTCTTGAAGTTCTCGTTTTGTAGACGACGACTTGGGTGATTTCCAGGTCATCTGCGACGTCACTGGTGACATCATCAGTACGAGTGGTAGCGAAATTTTGATTAGTCGACCAATACATATGGACCGATAATCCCTATATGAACAGACACCACCAGCACCACACACCACCACCATTATCACCCGGCATTGACGCCCGTGGTGGTAGCTCGCGTAGGGTGTTAGCTCCCGTAGGGCGGAGCTCTTGGAGTCTGAGCTCTTGGAGCGCAGAGCTCAGAAGTGACGTCATCGTACGCATGCGCACTCTCCTGTACCCTATAGCCCGTAGGGCATAGGGTACACCAGAGTAGATGAGTGCACAGAT
The DNA here is from genome assembly GCA_036873755.1 of Hanleya hanleyi. Lineage (NCBI taxonomy): Eukaryota > Metazoa > Mollusca > Polyplacophora > Lepidopleurida > Hanleyidae > Hanleya > Hanleya hanleyi. The sequence continues at coordinate 17,118 of JAVTVY010005143.1, read as the reverse complement.
AATTCAGGCAGGCCATGACAGCTGATAAAGAGAAGTAATTAGAGTGTGATGTATTAACATCATCAAATATAAGAGATAGATGGCTGTTCATTGTATCTCGGTTAAAAACTGTGCTAAACCATGGAGCTAAAATATTTTAGCTCCAGGGTTAAACTGATGAAAATGTCCAACAATAATTCCCAATTTGGTGGCCATTTTGAATTCATCAAAGCTGGCCTATCTGTAATATTGTAACGGTACATTTACTGAACATCCGTGTCATGTACCTTTCATGTAAAAGTGTTCATCATATGAAATAGAAATGCGTACAAAGGGTAGGCGGTTGGTTTAGGTCAACACATTTTACTCTCCTCCCCTCCCCCCCCCACCCTACAAATTACAAAATAAACCCCACCCCATGCAGAGTTCAGCTTGCAGCCGTAGATTTTCTGGGTCCTGGAACAATCACAAATCAGCATGCAAAAGATAATACTTTTGTCACAAATGTAAATAACTTCCGATTTTTTTTACGGTAAGCCATTCGACTATGTCAAAGATCTGATGTTAGTTACCAGTGCACTTTGACAGTCGGTGAGAATGTGCATTGTTCCGTTTCTGGTAGAAGGCATTCTGTTCAGCACAGATTTCAGGGCAAGATCGATGGTCTGGAGCTCCCCATGGTAACTGATGGATATTTTGATACTGGTCTTGTGCAGCGAGTCAGTCCCAGGTCATGCCTGCCCAGTAGGGTCCTGGGTTGTTTAATGCAGTGACATATTGAAGGCCACGACATCTGTGCTTTATAGATACTCTTCTGCCATCCTCCTCAATGGCACACTGATGAAATCCATGTGCAAGATCGATGGATGAAAAATATTTGGCCCCTTTAAGTGCTTCAAGGGCTTCGTCAACCCTTGGGAGAGGATGTGCATCTTTTACTGTCTTGGCATTGAGCTGGCGAAAATCTCCACATATTCGGATCTTACCGTTGGGTTTACGCACAACCACCATAGCAGAAGCATACGGAGAAGTACTGGGGCGACGAATACCAGACTGAATCTGAGTCTGCAAGTATTCACTAACTTCCTCCCATTGTCCAGGTGGAACACGCCTATAAGGGATGTTGACCGGCTTTTTATCCGTGGTGATGATTCGATGTTTGATTTTATCACAGTAGCCTAGATCATCATCTCCTCTGCTGAATAAATGATCATACTTTGTGATCAAGTGTTCCAACCTCTGCTTCTGCTCAGGGGTAAGGTCGGGTCCAATATCTAATGAGGCCATGATGGATTCCCTAAAGCTGGATCTCTCCTCTTCATATTCAGGAGTAAGAGGTTCAGCTGCCATCTCATCAACGCTAATAGAATGTGGGTCTGGTAATATCTCCCCGGAGGATAACCTAGCAACACGAGTACGTGGCTTCAGGTAAACATCTACCTTGCTAAGTTAGCAATTTCAACAGGCAGTAGTCCCCCTTTAACCAGTACCCACTTAGGACTGACAGAAACTCCCAAAGGAAGATTGTTATCTTCTGGAATGAGTTCCTCAACTAGAGCATGGTATTTTTCTCGACTCATTTCTCGGCGCCCAGTGGCTGAAACAATGCGTGTCGATCCAGCAGGTATCAAAATTGGCTTATCTCCTGATAATCGGACATAGCCAATATAGCCATCAGACTTCCGAGATACCTTCACTGAAGAAACTGTTGCATCTGCATATAATGCCAAAGCTTCATACCAGCCTTCACCGTCTGGTTCCTGAGATAAGCTTTGGAGAAAATTGGGTCCCATCTCGTTCCTGAAGTTGGACCAGATGGCCCGCAAGATGTTACTCCCAATAATCCCTGGCAGTTTCTCCTTTCTCGCCGCCATAGGCGACGCAGCAACAGGGTCTTTTACAACCAAAATTCCCATACCCTCTAGAGTCCTACCCAGTAAGGTTATATTTACGGAGATATATTCACAGTAGGGAATGCCCGATCCGTTGGCTGCTGAAACCGTGATGAAAGAAGAGATATCCACAAGTTCACATCCCTCCTTACGGAGATACCGATTATAGAAGGACTCGGTTATGGTGGAAACCTCTGCTCCTCTATCAAGCAAGCAGTTGACAGGAATGTTCCCCAATTTCATCACAGCTGTAGGACAGTTCCCCACAACCTTTTCCAAAAATGAGCCCACATTAGCGTTTTGGTCGCCCACTGTCTGGCTCATGACAGTGGGCCGGCCTAGTTTCCCTGACCTTTCTTTTCACTCTTCTCCATCCTTCTTTTAAGCAATTTACAATCCCGCTTAAAATGCCCAGATTTACGGCAGTAAAAACAGATGGGACGCCCATCGTCGTCTTCCCATGCCGCCGGTGTATTGGTACCCGAGCGTGGACTTGAAGAAGCAGCGGAAGTAGAACCCAGAGGTGCAGAAATGGACCGAACTAAGGTCTCCCATTTCTCCATTTGGGTTTTCGATTGCTCTCGCAATACTTCCTCTTGACGTTTGAAGAAACGTTCCATAACGTCAATGTCAGTGCGAGTGTCCATACTTGCTTCTCGGACAGAGGCCTGCTTGACTTTCACATTCTCGCCAGATCCTCGCTTCATCCAATGCAGGGCCCAGTCCCGCATTTTGAAGAAGGATTCCGACCGCTCCTCCTGAAACCTATGGAGCTCTTGCCTCAGGGCATGATCCTTCACCCCTTCAGAGAACTGAGCCTTCAAAGTCTCATCTCGATCAGCCTTAAAGCGTTCATCAGCTTTCTCGAGGAGACTATGAAGCCTCAGAAGCTCATGAGAATATTCTAAGATAGACTCGTCTGGGCTCTGGCGACGCCTGAAGAATACCTGACGGCGCTGGTGTAACGTGTCTCCATCGAACACCTGCCTTAGGATAGAGAACACCTGCTGAACAGTTGTGATATCATAACGACCATCTATCTCAGCTCTGGCGGGACCGGATATACGATCACGAACAAATCGTAAGGACTGTGCGTCAGATTGAGGTCTGGATCTCATATATGATTGGATATCTGCGATCCATTCTTCCAAGCTAGGGGCATTGGGGATATCGAATTTACCTGTGAACTTTGGGATATTTCTGTCCTGTGCAACATATATAATCTTGGGATCAGTCGATGAAGTGGACGGATCTGGAGTTCTCTCTGAATGTCTAACTCTTTGAGTGAGTGAATGATTTTCTTGTTGGGCACCCTGTAATTCTAGTCTAAGACGCTTTAATTCTTCTTCTAGATCAGTAACTTTTTGCTCAGCCATGTTATTTTATTTTTGGTTCCTCAGTGTTTAAGCATTAAAATCGTTGTTTAAATAAACAAATCAGAAGGACAAAATAAAAATTAAAAAAAAAATTGAACGGACACGAGAATAACCCAAAAAAGATAACAGCGATAACAGCGACTAGAATTATGAAACTGATATATAGATGTCACCTGAAAACTAGAAAACATGAATACACTGTACTCCAACAAAAATGTTCTTTCCCTGAAAAGAAGACAAGACAGAATTCTCCAAACGTTATTTTACCCAAGTCTCTTATTCACCGATTCAGAAAGTTCAGCAACCAGATCACAATTTTTCAGGCCTTTCCGATAACCCACATTTCTCCGCATAGCCTTGGGTGCCGCCTTCTATTCTTTAGGCTCCCTCTGGTCTTGACAGGGGTTTTCTGGGTGGCAGGGGTTTTCCGGGTTTCCTATTCCTATATTCTACACAAAAAGGGTTTTGCCCATATTGTTAGTCACAACACCTCAATCCCACTTCTGACACCAAAATGTAACATGTGCAAGTCGTCGCACAAAAAAAATAAAACGCAAGTCCGGGATTGAGGGTGTGACTAAACTATTTATTTACATGTAACCCCTTTTCCAGATTTTCAGATAATATAGGAATATATACAATATATACAAATGTGCATATAACGAAATTGTGCATATAACCAAAATTATAAACCCTCGGAAAAACCCTTTTTGTCCAAACAAAAAGAAAGAAAAAGAAAAGACAATCATTAGTTACATGTACAGTTTAGTGTAGTACATGTACAAAATATACCGGAAACTATTAAGGAATATATTTTTGTAAACTCATGAACACTAATCATACCTTGATTTCAGATAATTGGACATGATATGTCCAGTGATTAGAAACTGATAGGTAACTGAAGCTTCATTAATTTTGCAGACTGATAATTAATTGTTAATTGAAGTTCAGCTTTCCAAGTCATCTGATATTAGAGAAAGTTATTCAAGATGTAAAATAATATCAAACACTATTATAAAACTTCATATTATAATTACAATATAAATCCAGAAGTTGATGACATTATTCAATGATATATATTTATTAAAATAAACCTAGTTTATTTTAAGGTTGAAAACACCATTAAGCCATATCTCCATACAGTAAACATGGGTTCAAGAACTACATGTAAAACAGATGGTCATTCAAGCTCACCCTGCAATGTTTACCACCGGCTACCAAGCATTTCTTCTCCTCATACTCAAACAGTGAGTGCAGATTACTGTCCCCCTATCAATAAAATTCCCATAAATTAGGGAGAGAAACACATGGCTGTAGCCCCCAAATAGCCAGCTATGGAGAGCAAGCTGATGGGTCCCATTTCTTCAGGCAATAACTTAAGACTCTGTAACTGGTATGGTACTTAAGCTCCCACTCAATTTTTATAACTAAAATTCAGACAAATAAAGAGCTGAATGGATATAGGACTCTGAAAAAAGATGAAATATTCTGCATCATATTTATACTAGAATTACATATAAACAAAGTGAATTTGTCTGTTCGTACGTAACTATATCATAACTTCACTTCAAAGTACCATACTATTAAAGTTATCATAGTTTAAGACTGCCTGAAGTTTCCCAAAACAACAAATATTTGTATGTATTGATTATGCCTAACAGCATAATCAATTAAACTATCAAAATAACAACTGTATGCTTTATAATGTAAAACATATCCCCATTTATACATGTACAATGCATGTATAACCAGAACTAAATAAAACATCTTAACATTGTCAAACTTATTTTAAGTTTCTCTATTATAACAATGCTACTCAATGTTATCGTACACCAGAGATGAAAACTTATTTAAAGCTACAGTACTCTATAATACATGAACCAAACAGTGTACCACAAGCATTGTACTTGATCAAACTAAATATTACTTATCACCCTAGAGGTATCAACCAGAAATTACCAAACAGACAATTTCTTAACTTATGGTGCAAGTAATATAAAAGAACTTACCAATGATGGCTGTCAAAACAATAGAATACACAGGCTGCCTCAACACATGATAAAATGAATGGATGGAATGTGAACTATGAAAGAGCAGACATCTTCCTCCATTGCTGTCTTGGAATGGTCTACTTGCCCATCCTAACCATCGACTGAGTGCCCAAATATCAATGTGCCGCGTGAAATAGTCCAAAGTTCACTTAAGAAATAAATTGGAGTATTGTGCCATCTTGCCTCGAATCATATTTTGGAAGTCACAGAAAGTGAATAAAATCCCAAAACATCTTCAAAGCAAGATGGAAATGGCCTAATAATCAATTCCAACATTAACTTAAAGTTGGTCAAAATGTATCCTTACGCAGTCCCCTTCCATGCTTGGTCCAGATGTTGGATAGTAATAAATCACTGGGTGACTTATAGATACCAGGAGACTGGAGTTCAAAAGTGCAGAGTAACCTCCAGGATACAGTATAGCACCCTGTACACAGCTAATAAATGCTAATACTGGTAACAATATATACATACTAAAGTATGCCTGTCACACAGGGCTATACCACCAAACGCCTGCATTCAAAGTTTCTCAACTTCTCTGATAAATAACGTACAACGACTGCAAAATAAGATCGTAGCGTGCAATATCTCTGGCGCTACGTTTCGTAACTTATGTCTAATTTCGCTTAACCCAGGGCAGGGGGCCATTTCAATATCATGTGTTTTACATTCCATGTAAACATTTATTCCTAAACATGTGTTTAGGTATTCCAATGGGTACTAATTGTGCACCCCTGTTGGCTGACCTGTATCTGTTCTCTTATGAATATGACTATGTGCAGGCGCTTTCAAAAACCGATCCATTCAAAGCCCGTTCCTTCTCATTCACAAAACGCTATATAGACGATCTTCTCGCTGTGGATAATCGCTATATAAATGACGCAGTGAAAGATATATATCCACCTTTACTGGATATGAAGGAAACTACAGACAGCCCTACAGGCACATCATATTTAGATCTATATCTCTATAAAAATGAAGCGGGCATTCTCTCTCGTCGACTTTATGACAAAATACATGATTACAATTTCGACATCGTAAACTATCCCTTTCTGGACAGTAATATTCCAGTGGGACCTGCATATGGCGTATACATATCTCGCTTAGTAGCATTTGCTAGATCCTGTGTTAAATATGACGATTTTAATCCACGTCACAAAACATTGTTGCAGAAACTTATAAAACAGGGTTCCACTCAAAGTTTCTCAAATTTGGCGATACATATCGCATGCTGATAGCAAAATGCAAGATCTATGGCGCTACGTTTCGTAACTTGTGTCTAATTCCGCTTAACCCGGGGCTAGGGGCCGTATGAACCCATGTACTTCAAGATCCTCATGGTACTCATATGAACAGGCACAATCAAAGCGTTTCTGAGATACATCATTCTTTAGATGACGACTTTACAACGAATATTATGGATTAAGAATACTGATCAGCGATACGGATTTGATATTTTTGGAACATCATGATGTCTTGCCGGCATCATTGAAACTGTTGACCGCTTCTCTCTTGCAGGAAACAAGCCTATGTTTATGTATACTATGATTGTCTTTTTGAATTTGGTGCTAATACTGTTATATGGAATATGGAATAGGTCTTTGGATTATGGACGCGGGTATTCTCTAATGCACGACGACTGAATTATGAATGACGGACTAGACGCTTGTAATTACATCTCCATGATGTTCTAATGAACAGTCACAATCTAAGCTGGACAGATACATACTCTGGAAACTACTTGGAAATTCATTTGGATAAAGAAAAATGGTCAGTGATTAGGGTTTCATGTAGAAGTTCGTGTGTTCACTGTTCACCGTTTCTCTCTTTTTTTTTTAATTATTATTATTATTATTTTTTTTTTAAATCGGTGTTATACGAAATATGTCTGTCGATTATTGACACGGAAATTCTTTTATGGACGACGGTTGAATATTGAATGTCGGATCTGACGCTTGCCACATCAAAGGCTTGAAAAAGGCGGAGCCCAATCCGACTCTTGCAAACCACAGTGTTCCTTTCCTGCAGGGAATAAGATCGCCCACAAAGGGAATTTATTCCCCAGGGAACTGCTGACCCTGACTCGTGTCTGGAGAAACCGATTTCGATGGGGCATACGGGGACAACCCCTTTCACTTCAAACATTTTAACATCAACTTTATGACTCTGCATGTGGATGGACAACATGCCCCCTATAGCCGGATTTTAGAAGAAGTCACTCCATCCGGGGCCCCCAGAACATCTTTGTGGCGACATTTATGATGGGGTCACTTTCCGCTTCGAACTCACTTCAACCTTAGATAATGATGGTATGGAGGACAACTTTTGGTTGAAAATCCACTTTGAGAAATCCCACCCAGAATCAGCAATGTGATTTGGTCCGCTGAATCTGTCTGGTGACAGGCCAATACAGCGATCAGTCTCTCCAAGCTTTACCCACCTGCATCATTTATCTGACAGACTGACATCTGCTTCATAGCCATCGATATAACTACACGGGACGATTGATCACTTTCGAGCTTGGGATATCGATGGTCAATCTTCATTTTCGATATGCCGACTCTCCCTTCTGAGCTTAATGAGGATGCCATAACAGCGCGATACACACATCTACGTGGCTTATTACACCAAACATGGCCGGGTGGCATGCTCGTCTTTGTCTTTATGCTCATTCCGTGCCATGGATTATTATATTCCATTTCCACGCTTTCTTCCATATTTCGCAGAAAAATTATTACACAACGGAATCTTGGCTCGGTAAGAGCTATATGCAGGCGACTATATGCAGGCGCTTTCAAAAACCGATCCATTCAAAGCCCGTTCGTTCTCATTCACCAAACGCTATATAGACGATCTTCTCGCTGTGGATAATCGCTATATAAATGACGCAGTGAAGGATATATATCCACCTTCACTGGATTTGAAGGAAACTACAGATAGCCCTACAGGCACATCTTATTTAGATCTCTATCTCTATAAAAATGAAGCGGCATTCTCTCTCGTCGACTTTATGACAAAAGAGATGATTACAATTTCGACATCGTAAACTATCCCTTTCTGGATAGTAATATTCCAGTGGGACCTGCATATGGCGCATACATATCTCGCTTAGTAGCATTTGCTAGATCCTGTGTTAAATGTGATGATTTTAATCAACGTCACAAAACATTGTTGCAGAAACTTATAAAACAGGGCTATTCCACCAAGCGCCTCCACTCAAAGTTTCTCAAATTTGGCGATACATATCGCATGCTGATAGCAAAATACGAACGTAGCGTGCAAGATCTATGGCGCTACGTTTCGTAACTGATGTCTAATTCCGCTTAACCCGGGGCTAGGGGCCGTATGAACCCATGTACTTCAAGATCCTCATGGTACTCATATGAACAGTCACAATCAAAGCGTGACTGAGATACATCTTTTTTTTAGATGACGACTCTATAACGAATATTATGGATTAAGAATACTGATCAGCGATACGGATTTGATATTTTTGGAACATCATGATGTCTTGCCGGCATCATTGAAAACTGTTTACCGCTTCTCTCTTGCAGGAAACAAGCCTATGTTTATGTATACTATGGTTGTCTTTTTGAATTTGGTGCTAATACTGTTATATGGAAAATGGAATAGGTCTTTGAATTATGGACGCGGATATTCTCTAATGGACGACGGCTGGATTATGAATGACGGACTAGACGCTTGTAATCTGAACTCCCACCTGTCAGTTTTTTTCCATAATATCAAGAAAAAAATGTGACAAGGTAAATTTTGATACCATAGCAACATACTTTCATGTTATAACATCGATGGACCAGCATTGCTGTATCTAAGATATCACAGGCTCAGGGGAACATCCCCAGGAGAATGCTCAAAATCTTCCTCCCCCGAGTATTGTACTGTGTCAAAACGCTCAGATGTTGAGCCAAAGAAGTAGGTGGCTTCTTGGTCACTGAAGTGCAATGGGCGTCTGTAAGCCAAGACCTAATTCATATAATAGCATTAGCACCAATTTAAAAGAATAAATCATAGTATACATAAAATAGGTAAGTTTCCTACAATGGAGAAGCAGTCAGTAGTTTTCAATGATGCCGTCAAGACATCATGATCAGTATTCTTAATGCATATGATTTTCGTTTAAGGATGTCCGCTGGTGGTTTTTGGCTTTGGCAGCCATTTTGCCTGTTTTTCCTATTGGATTATCTCCCTTTCCTAGGTTAAGATATAGGGATTTCCTTTAAAAGCCTTCTAGCCGAGAATTTTGCACACCAACATCCATCCAATTTGATAAATTTTGATAGACAATGTGATTATCTGCAAACAGTTAGAATATAAGAAAAAGTTAAATACTATTTATATGATTTTTTCATGAATATGCTTCAAATCTTGGGCTATTCCCTATGATTTCTGGGTTATCAAATTGAGCATGGGGCAGCCCACTTGACGTTGCCTACAGCTAAAAAATGCACACCAACCTATATTTTTTTCTTTGTTTTTCCTCATATTACACAATTATGAATACAACAACACACATTATTCAAAAAGTTAATTACTTTGATTTACCACCAGAATATAATGTATCTCAGTCACTTCATATGAACACTGAGGATCTTGTCATAGCCCCGGGTTAAGCGGAATTAGACAAAAGTTACGAAACGTAACGCCATGGATCTTGCACGTTACGCTCGTATTTTGCTATCAGCATGCGATATGTATCACCAAATTTGAGAAACTTTGAGTGAAGGCGCTTGGTGATATGGCCCTGTTTCATAAGTTGCTGCAATAATGTTTTGTGAAGCTGTATAAAATTGTCACATTTAACACAGGATCTTGCAAATGCTACTAGGCGAGATATATATACGCCATATACAGGTCTCACTTCAATATTACTGTCCAGATAAGGCTACTTTACGATGTCGAAATTGTAATCACCTCTTTTGTCGCAAAGTCGACGAGAGAAAAGGCCCGTTTCATTTTTATAGGTATATCGATCTAAATATGATGTAGTAGTTAGGTTCATCTGTAGTTTCCTTCAAATCCAGTGAAGGTGGATATATATCCTTGATTGCATCATTTATATAGCGATTATCAACGGCGAGAAGATCGTCTATATAGCGTTTGGTGAATGAGAAGGAACGGGCTTTGAAAGCACCTGCATATTGTCGTATTCATAAGCGAGCAGATATGGGTCCGCCAAAAGGGGCACACAATTAGTACCCATTGTAATACCTATATGTTGTTGATTTACAGTATTGCCAAATTTCGCATAAATATTATTAATGAGAAATTCAAGCAACTCTATAAACAAAGAAACATACCATGAATGATACCTCTTGTATGTGGTAGAGCTAAAGAATGCTTCATGACTTCGGACATTAATACATCGGCGATCAGTTATCATGAACACCGATACTATTAATGAACTAAGACGGTCAATAAGGTTCTGATGAGGGATTATAGTATGAAGAGTCGAAAAATCCCATGTGGATACATGTCTGTACCGTATTTGTCCTTTCGCATCAAGTTTTTCCATTAGACATTTTTATGGGGGGCATATAGCGATCGCTTTGTCCGTCCTTCCGTCTGTCCATCCGTCCGTCCGTCTGTCCGTCCGAATATCTTGTCCGCGCGATATCTCGGTTAATATTTGATGGACAGGATTGAAACTTGCATGGAATGTGGCCAGTGCCTCGTAGTTGTGCATCGTAGAGTTTTTTCCGAGTTCCGGTATAATTTTCAAGAGTTATGGCCCTTTTTCTGAAATCTCTGGGAATGGGAATTGTCCGGGCTGGATCTTGGTTAATATTGTATGGACAAGTAAGAAATTTGCATGATATGTGGTCAGTGCCCCACAGTTGTGCAGCGGTAAGTTTCTCCCCATTTCGCTTATATTTTCAAGAGTTATGACCCTTTGTTCCTGAAATTTCCGTGAATTGGGACTTGTCCGGGCTGGATCTTGGTTAATATTGTATGGACAATTTTGAAATTTGCAGGATATGTGGTCAGTGCCCTATAGTTGTGCAGCGTGAAGTTTCTCCATGTTTCGCTTACATTTTCAAGAGTTATTGCCCTTTGTTGTTCAAGTCTTTGTGAATTGGGACTTGTCCGGGCTGGATCTCGGTTAATATTGTATGGACAAGTATGGAATTTGCAGGATATGTGGTCAGTGCCCTGTAGTTGTGCAGCGTGACGTTTCTCCGCGTTTCGCGTATATTTTCAAGAGTTATGGCCCTTTGTTCTTGAAATCTTTGTGAATTGGGACTTGTCCGGGCTGGATCGCGGTTAATTTTGTATGGACAAGTATGGAATTTGCATGATATATGGTCAGTAGTTGTGCAGCGTGAAGTTTCTCTGCTTTCGGTTATATTTTCAAGTGTTATGGCCCTTTGTTCATCAAACCTAAGTGAATGGGATATATTTATTTTGTTCAGGCTGGATCTCAGTCCATAGCCAATTTGGACTGGGAAAATGGCTATAAAATTGTTATTCTACACTCCAAAGCAGACCGCATAGGTCCTGAAGTATGAAATTGCCCCCAAAAGAGTGAATTGGGTGCAAAATTCAAAGTTCGTTGATCGCTTCATAATTTCACCACAATATACTCCAAGGAATGTAGGTCTCATAACCAGGTTACATTTTCGGATTTGGCGAAAGCCCTGACGACCATCTTGCATCATAACATTGTATTATTACTTGTTGGTCGATACTTGGAATATGTATTATGCGAGGCATGCCGAAAAAAATGACTGAAACAGAATTTTTATAATTATCTAAATTAGGCCTCCACCGACCAATACAGAACAGAACAATGGCGGGGCAGTGTCGGATTAAAACGAAAGGGGAGGCATACAATTGAGTAATCTCTGATTGCTTCCTTGCTGTGTTAGTTTTTCAATATCCACATGCATTCAATGCCAGAGTTTTTAGAAATAGTGGCGCAATAGCTTTCCCAAAATGCTTTTACATCCTGAAGAGCTCTCGTCAACAGGATTGAAAGAATCTTGATGTTGCAGCTTCTAGAACCAGCTATGAATCTGTGTTTATATGGTTATTTATGCATTTTGGGAATCCAGTACACTTTCGGTATATCGTTATGAGTGGCTCGAAGACAAATACCTCTAGACAATACCAATAACCTGGTAAAAGTAATATTTACATATGCATATTATATTATCTGGAGCTTTGTCTGCTGTGGCTACGACGAATTTACCCTGGAGATTCGCTGGAAATTCTTGCGAATTGAGGTTTCTCAGTACTTGTTTTACTTGGGGAAGGGTGCCACAGTCAATATGGCGGATTGTTTCAATGACCCTGTTCTTGGTGAGGTCCAGCCAGTCAGCGAGTACTGTAGGTCTTTTTCTCGCTTTGACCACTCAATAACTCTGGTCCGTTTCCGAGTTTATTCTTCATGGTTCTATATTTAGATCCCCACGAGGTAAATTAATTATGTCTATTCCTTTATCCAAGTAGTTGAGTTTCAAGAAAAGCCGGTCTTTGGATGTTTCGATTATGTTCGCTGGACGATACAATCGAAAATACGTTATATCTTGACAAACTTTAGTGATTTTGGGTGGTACTATATTTCTTGAAGACACAGATCGTTGTATATCTCTGGCTATTAGATTTAAAGCTTTCAGAGGAAACGCATACATGACTGTATGTATACTGTTTGGTGTGTTAGTTAAACCCACTAACTAATTTAAGGTGATATGATCGTGAATCAACACACGGTTAAACTTTCTCCAACCATGTCTCCGTTGAGTTCGGCCCCACAAGATAGATAGTACGTCGATTCACCCCACAAAGCCTGGTGCACAATTTCGCTTACAAGTTGTACGGCCCAGGTGGCACTAGCCACAACTGTTCCTATCAATGATGCTTGCGGTTGATCGTCACAAGCGGCGGGTATGGATCTCCGTGTGGTATAACCCGTACCGTATAAATATTCATACTGATGCTCCTTGCTGGTTATTTTCTGGAAGCTAATTCCTTCTCCCCCACCCTTGTCGCTTTTATTCAAGTTCCCAGCGCTGGTGATTAGCTGTACACGAGCCGTTTTTGCACAGCGACCGCCACCTCTCCCATATTACGGTAGACGCCATATTTTGTATTTATGGGTCATTATGCATGCGCGCATGGACAGACATGCACAACATTGCGTCTACCGTAATATGGGGGAATATGTGAAAAACAGCTTGTGTACAGCTAATCACCAGCGCTAGGAACTTGAATAAAAGCAATGATGGAGGAGAAGGAATTAGCTTCCAGAAAATAATCGGTATGGTGCATCAGTATGAATATTTGATAAAAACAGTTATAGCTAAGGTGACACCACTATGCGCCAAGACGTGACTTCCGCTGATGACATCACTTTTCCGCCGATATCGCCACTTCCAGCGATGTCATCGTTTCCGGTGATGTCACTTCCGGCGTTGTCTTCCCATCCTGTGATGACGTTACTTCTAGCGATGACGTGATTGGCAAGATATAGGGTACCGGCGGCACCACCACGTGAGTGCACAAGCATTCAATGAAGTCTTTTTCGAAGATGACGTCACTTCCATCAAGGCACGAAGGCCAATTGCCATAGGTCCCTCCAGGGATTCTCCCATTCGGCAGGGAATAGACAAATGTTCGTAAAATCTTCAATCCAAATCACTTACATGTATATATTTTCTGAAAGCATGATTAAACTATTATTTTAAGACACAGCACTGATATGTTACAGAAAATTGAATCTCGAACATTCCCCTTCAAATTTGCTTCATTTCCCTAGAAAACACATTAGAAAGTCGAAAAATGGTCAATTTTAGCCCAATTTCCAGAAATATCTGTAATTACAAGCGTCTGGTCCGTCATTCATAATTCAGCCGTCGTCCATTAGAGAATATCCGCGTCCATAATCCAAAGACCTATTCCATATTCCATATAAGAGTATTAGCACCAAATTCAAAAAGGCAATCATAGTATACATAAACATAGGCTTGTTTCCTGCAAGAGAGAAGCGGTCAACAGTTTTCAATGATGCCGGCAAGACATTATGATGTTCCAAAAATATTAAATCCGTATCGCTGATCAGTATTCTTAATCCATAATATTCGTTGTAAAGTCGTAATCTAAAGAATGATGTATCTCAGTCTCGCTTTGATTGTGACTGTTCATATGCGTACCACGAGGATCTTGAAGTACATGGGTTCATACGGCCCCTAGCCCCGGGTTAAGCGGAATTAGACACAAGTTACGAAACGTAACGCCATACATCTTGCACGCTACGCTCGTATTTTGCTATCAGCATGCGATATGTATCGCCAAATTTGAGAAACTTTGAGCGGAGGCGCTTGGTGGTGTAGCCCTGTTTTATAAGTTTCTGCTGTGGCAATGTTTTGTGACGTTGATTAAAATCGTCACATTTAACACAGGATCTAGCATATGCTACTAGGCGTGATATGTATACGCCATATGCAGGTCCCACTGGAATATTACTGTCCAGAAAGGGATAGTTTACGATGTCGAAATTGTAATCATCTCTTTTGTCATAGCGATTTCAATTAAATTTCTTTTCCGTGTTCCAAGGTTCGGTACCAACTTGATCAGGCGAAAAAATGGAGTTAACCTGCCGTTTTTGAATCATGATTTTTAGACACAGCCGAGGGGCATACCTGAGGCAGGACAAAATGTAATCCTTGACTCCGATCGCTGTGTAGACGAACCCAGCTATCGATCCGTATATGCTCGTTAGCAACGCTGAACAGGATGGTATTAAAGATATAAGCTATTAAGAAGGCAAGAAGAATTATGATGGATCAGAACACGGACGGTCTATCCCATCATAAAATTAGACCAGGGCCATTGGTGCGAATCTATGAAAGGCCACCAAAGCATGTGAGTGAGATGACGTCATTTCGGCGTTAGGGATAGTGTGTGGAGGCATTACGTTAGAGCATTAAGGCGTTGAGACGAGCGTAAAGGCATAACGACGGCTTTAAGGCGTAACGAAGGGCGTTGGCTCAAGTCACTACGTCTACATGAATTATTCTCAACCCCATGTGTTATCACGTGATCATTTAGACCACTCAAGAGCTTCTTAGCTATCCCTCTAGTGTTGAAGCCTTACAATAGTTGTTTGCGGGCGTTACTGTGTTACGTCTATAAAACCAACCCTAACCGAAAGACTTGTGCATTCGACGTCTAACCATAAACATGGGTTATATATGCTCAGTAGGCACTACGATATGACCGTTATTGAGAGTCTATCCACTGACAGCCATGTTGAAAGCTCGGCCTCCGATATAGTTCATCACAGGGAAGCCTGAGTGAGGAAGATAAGGAACCTACCTTTCTGTATCGTATTGGGACATCGAATATTAATACCCATGCTGCGGTGTTCAGGGCGCCGGGCGGGATAAAAGAGGCTTACATCCAAATGCGTCCCTACCTCAGAAAAGTAGCCATGGCGAACTACGAACAGCATAGCCTGCTGCCGCTTGACGAGATCGGAGATCATGAAGACTAAGCTTGGAGAAGGATATGAGGTTACCACCAACAGAGGCTCTGAAAAATGCGGTCAAAATGCTATTTCAGGATATGTTGCCGATACAGTATTCTGAACTGCCCGCAGACGCTTAGGGATGAATCAGAGCCAATGGGCGGCCGTTGAACACGAACAAAAGTAAATATGGCCGAAGACTGACAAAACACAAGGGCAGTTTCTCAAAGGGCTGCTTGTGATTGCACAAGAGAAAGCGCGGCTGCCACAGGTTGGATGTGATGTGATGTGATGGAGGGGATAGTAAAATGTGTAAAACGTAGTATGTTTGTTGTAGTTGTTTTTCTCTCTTTCTCTCATCTGATTGCGTTGAGGGGTAGATAGATTAAGGACTAGGTATTGGTGGGTGTGTGTAGGAAAACGCACTCTCAGCGTCAGGGCGTCACTGTGTTAAGAGGGATTGAGCACGCCTCGCTCGCTCAGTCATTCACTCTGTACCCGATACCCTACAGGGGGAGATATCTCTGCCAGGCCAGATAGACCCATGAGGTCCTGTCCACTACAACCTATCGCCCACGGTATCCCCCAAGCCCATCTATCTCCTAAACACGCCCTTGTGCACCCTAAAAATGGCATCTTTCTCTTCTACTCTTTGACTGTTCATGCACACAATGACGTTACTTTCGGTCAAAACCACACCAATTGTAGTCTACAGGACAAGAGCTTCAAGACGAGATCCTGCACGACCAATGTGAACCCCATATGACCATATATACCCACTTGACTGGGTGTAAAGTCCGTTTTCCCGTATTTGCTTACGAGAATTCCGGAATCCTATCTTTATATCCACTCCAACCGTAACGTGATCGCAAGTAACCTAGCACCAGAAGTGACCTCAAGGTCATAGGTTAAATATCAACTCACCAGTCCACATTTCCACCACATTCTACTGAATGTAAAGTTCGTTATTTCGCATTTTCGGCGCTGGAAAGTCAGGGGTTTTTTCGCGTTTTGTTTTTCAGGAAAACCCTATTTTTGTATCCACCTCGCCAATCACGTGACCGGGAGTGACCGTCCCACGTTGCCATAACAATCCACCGTCAAATGTCAGATCCCCAATTCCTTCCCATTTAAACGGTTGCCCTCCACGATTTACTCTACATAAATCATAAGAGATTTCGCCTTTCTATACTACTGACATAAATGTATTGCGAGTTGTCCATTATCACTTTTTTTTATCAGTTTTGAAATTGAAATTTCCCGAATGCCATCTTCCAATCTTTGGATTATAAGAATTCTTTAATGGGCGACGGCTGAATATTGAATGACGGATT